>VDFB02023974.1:0-21739 GCA_007258455.2 Sequoia sempervirens
TGAGGGCCAGATTATAGTGGTAGAGGAATTAAATGAGCCCTTGATGTAGCGAAAGGGCCTTTCCATTTAGGAGGAGCTTTTGAACAAATTGAATAGGAGAAAAATAGAACCAAAAAGAAAAGGTCATTCTTATACCTCATCTAAAATGATCTAGCATAGAAAATTGTTAAGAATAGAAACTCTTGTAATGGATTTCAAGAGTAATGTACCTCATTAGGAACTCTCCAACCCTCTTCTAGATGCTAGGAAAATCATCTTTATTGAAACCATTCTATATTCTTCTAACATTTTCTCCTCTTTTTAAGGGAATAAGGCCCCTGGTCCTGATGGATTCCCTATGTTCTTTTTCCAAGTATTTTGGGAGATAGTGGTTGATGATGTGGTTAATGCTGTCAAAGAATTCTTTGGATCCAAGAATTTGTTGAAAGAGCTTAATTCTACTTTTATTGTTCTTATTCCCAAATTACCTAGGGCCGATGCTTTTGATTTCTTTCATCCGATCATTTTATGCAATTCCTTTTACAAAATCATTTCTAAGGTGGTTACCACTAGACTTCTTGGGCTTCTCTGGTTGTTGATTTCCCCTTAGTAGAGTGGTTTTGTTCCTGGCAAACAAATTTTGGATTCCCTATGTTCTTTTTCCAAGTCTTTTGGGAGATAGTGGTTGATGATGCGGTTAATGCTGTCAAAGAATTCTTTGGATCCAAGAATTTGTTGAAAGAGCTTAATTCTACTTTTATTGTTCTTATTCCCAAATTACCTAGGGCTGATGCTTTTGATTTCTTTTGTTCGATCATTTTATGCAATTCCTTTTACAAAATCATTTCTAAGGTGGTTACCACTAGACTTCTTAGGCTTCTCTGGTTGTTGATTTCCCCTTAGTAGAGTGGTTTTGTTCCTGGCAGACAATTTTTGGATTCCATTATAACGGTTCATGAGAACATCCATTCTTTAGAAGTTTCGAAGAACCAAGGTTTTTTACTTAAGTTGGACATGTCTAAGGCTTATGATAGGGTGGATTGGGAGTTTTTGATAAAATTCTTAAAATCCTTTGGTTTCTCAAAAATATTTCTGCAGTTGATACGAGAAATGATCTCTACTACTAGTACCTATGTTATAATTAATGGATCTCCTTCCCATTTCTTCAAAGTTTCTAGAGGTGTGAGACAAGGAGATCCGATGTCTCCTATTCTCTTTACCCTGATGGTAGAAATTTTGGGAAGGCTTCTGCACACAAAAGTGATGGAAGGGAGTCTAAAAGGGTTAAAACTATCTTCAAAAAACCTTGCCTGTTTGCATCAGCAATTTGTGGATGACACCATTCTTTTGGGTAGCTCTACAATTGGAGAAGCCAGAACTATGAAGAGTTCCCTTTTGCTTTATGAGGAGGCCTTTGGGAAAAAAAATAATAGTGAAAAAAATTCTCTTTACTTTTTTAACACCCCTGATCATATGCAAAGGAAGATTGTAGACATTTTAGGTTGTGATGTTAATTCTCTTCCTTCCATTTATTTGGGGCTTCCTTTGGGAACCAAACCTTCGGATTAATTTTGGATTTCTCTTGTGGATAGGTTTAACCACAAGTTGGCTGGTTGGAAAGGAGCCCTTTTGAGTCAAGCATGTAAATTTATGTTTCTAAAAGCTTCTATTTAGAATCTACTTGTTTATGAGCTCTAAGTTTGTTTAAGATTCCTTCCAAGTTTGCTAAAATTATTGAAAAGATCCAAAAACAATTCCTTTGGTCTAGAGTTGAAGAGAAGAGGAGGATTCTATTGGTTTCCTGGGAGAATGTGTGTAAACCCAAAAAGTATGGGGGCCTTGGGTTGAGGAGCATAAGAGTTTTTAATAAATCTCTTCTGGTGAAACAGGTCTAGAGAACCTTTGCTGATACCCATGAATGGAATGCTATTTGGCATAGTAAATACTTGCAGGGTGTTGACTCCATCAGGAATTTTATTAGTTCTTAGAATCTCCCTACAGGCTCAACCCTTTGGAAGACCATTGGATTGGAAATGAACCTCTATGCAATATCCCTATCTTTAGGAATCATATGGAGGAATGTAAAGTCAATTATGGCACCTTGGTTCGGGACTACTGGAGGAATAGTCAATGGGTATCTCTTCTATTAGTCTAGATCTGTGACCCCTGTAGTCTTTCCTTAACTCTGTAGTGCTAAGTTCGTAGGGACAGGATGACTCTTTGGTCTGGTCTTCTTCAGGGATCTATTATGTTTCTTTTCAATGGTGGCCTCTTCTTATGAGTCCTCCCCTTCCCTTGTGTGGGCGAAGGCTTGGGTGCACAACCTTATTCCTAAAGTCAACATCTTTGCATGGATTCTTCTTTAGAATAAACTGCTTACTAATGACAACCTTTGTAAGTGTGAATTCTCTTTTCCCAACAGATGTTATATTTGTTATGCGGAGGCTAAAACTGTTTCACACCTTTTTCTCCTCTGTCCTTTTGTCTATGAAATCTGGTGCAATATTTTGCAATTGTGGGATCTTAGCTGGGTTTTTCCTAGAACCATCTTGGATTCTTATAGCTAGTGGAAGGCTCCTTCAAGCAACCAAGTGATGAATCTACTTTGGAGATACATATTCCCCCACCTCGCTTAGGGTTTTTGGAAAGAGGGAAATAATAGAATCTTTCAGGATTCGACTCTTTCGGAGGAAATTGTCTTTGGTAAAGTTATCAGGGTTGTGAGAGAGAATTTCAATATGCTCAATAGTAAATTCAAGTTTAAGGGAAAGGTCAACTGCCAAAATTATGAGCTTAGAGTTATTGAGGCTTGGAGGATTAATGTTGAGACTTCTTCTACTCCTAAGGCCACTAAGGGTCCTAAATATGGTATCCATTGGAACCTTCCTCCTAGTTGGGTCAAAATTAACTTCGATGGGGCAGCCAAGGGTAATCCTGGGCCTGACAGGTGTGGAGGAGTGATAAGGGATGAGAATGGATGTTTTATTCTTGCAATTTCTCTCCCCTTGGGCACCCAAGCTAACCATATTGCTGAAGCCATAGGGGTGTTTCAAGTTTTGAATCTCGCTCGTCAATTGAATCTTACAAATGTGTGGCTTCAAGGGGATTCAAATAATAATATTCAATGTATAAAGGGCCTTCAAAAACCTTCATGTACTATAGAGAATTGGATTAATCTCTCCAAGGGGATTATTAGTAACTTTGAGCATTGTTATATTTCCCATGCCTATAGGGAAATTAACATGGTGGTGGAATTTTTTACCAACAAAGGAGTTCATGCGATGGACAAGGTGATGTGGTAGAGGAGTGATGAGTTGGAGGCTGATGTGATTTCCTTAATTATGTATGACCAAATTCACAGGAAGGTGCAAATTATCCCTACCAATGAATGATTTTGGAGTGTCATGGCATGTAGTCTCGGGACTGCTATTCAATTATTTCTCATTGTTGGCTGAAGCTCAACATAAGTATTTTCTATTTTGATATTTGGTGCATCGCATGCTTTCTGGCTATTTTGTTAGCCAACTTATCTAGTGTTCCAAAACTTTCCAAAATGGTTTGCAATTCTACCAACATGGGTGGTGAGAGCTGCAAGGTGGAGCTGACAGATTGTGAGTAGCTAAGAAATGACACGAAGGTTTGGGAGATGCTGCAGAAGGGTGGGAGAACCATTTTCATTGAGAAACTCCATGGTTGGGATTCAAATATCACTAGGTTTTCTGCCAAAGAATGGAAGGATGGCAATATTAATTTGTTTGGGAGAAAGGTTGTCATTGACGAGCAATTAATTATGAAGGTTACAGGGCTTTCCATTGAGGGCATCAAGATTTATAGGGACAAGAAGCTCTTAGACTAGGCTATGTAGAAATTTTTGAAGACTGGGAAGGAAAAGGAACTACGAAGGACTACCAAAAGCTATTATGATTCTGTGAGGATTGTCTTGCATTGGAGGAAGGTGTTGAATGTGCTCATGGAGTACATTACCCTAGATGGTCATTACACTAGGGTTTTTGGGTACCACTTCGGCTCCTCAACCATTTTTGACATGAGGTTAGGGGTTCTTTCCCTTTCTATCTTGTTTGAAGAACTATAGTGAGAACCCCATTAGGAATTCTATTCTCCATGAGGGTCTACTTGTTTTAATCCATGATCAATTTAAGGCTATGTTGGCTCTATCCCACCAAAATCCTTCTAGGGGAAAGGTAGCAATTAAGGGGAAATGCCGTTCTAGTGATTCTCCCAAGAAGAAGGGAAAAAGGAAGGTCTCAGAGGATCCTTCTTATGATGTTAATGAGGAGGATTCACAGATGACCCCTTCATCTGATTCGTAGATGATCCCTTCATCTGAATATTCCATTTACCTTGCTACTAACAGAGAGGATAGGCCCCATTTTCCCAATGATCTCAAGGTGGATGACCATTACTTTAAAGCTGATCATGAATTTCCTACTGACATTCTTGCTATTGCTCATAATGGGTCTGTGGATTTCTTCCCATTAATCAAATGGGTGTTTTTTGAGATTAAGGAACTTAAGCTAAATCAGAGGGCTATGAACAACAAAATGGATAAGGTTGATGAGAATGACAGTAATAACAGAGAAAGTGTTAAGGCCATTGATTTGTGGATTGTTGAAGAAAAGAAATATATGGTGGAGTGCCTTAATAAAATTGTTGAGGATTTGCAACATTTTAAAAGTAACCATGATGGAAAGCTAAAGATTCTATCCATAAGGTGTTGGAGATGAGCCATAAAATTTTAAAATCAATGGCAAAGACCATGAATACGATGGTTGAAAATTTGGAAAATGCTTATTAGGTCATAATGGCAGTGTATCTTGATGCTAAGAAAGAGGAAAGCTAGGTGCAAGGAGGTGGGCCAAGTAACAAAACCAAAGTGAACCTGAAGAGGAAAGCTGACCAGGCTCTTGTGAATATTCAGGAAATTAAGAAAGCTGCTATAAACATGAACAAACTTGAGCAAGAGGCAGCGAAAATCCTCAGGCATTTGGCCTAGTAGCTAGACTTCTGGTGGTTTTTTGTTGGCTTTTGTTGTGTTTCCTTGGGTTGTTTATTGTTCTCATCTTTGTTGGTAGAGCTGCTTGTTTTTTGTTTGGGTCCTTTTAATGTTGTATCTTTCTCTTGTTGACTATTAAGGGTTTTGGGGTCCCTTTAAAATCTGTTTGTTCTTAATCAAAAACATTTTCTCCTCTTTTTAGGAATCCATTTTTCTCCACTTTTTAGGAATCTATTCATGACCTCTTGGTAGTTTACTTTCACCTTCTTTGGAATGTGCACCCCATCTAGAGGAAGCCTTGTTGCTAAAGAAATAATTTACATGGATACATGGAAAGAAATGCCTAACATATATAGAAAGTTTGTAGAGATGAGAATGACATACCCGTTAATCACTTCTATGTATTAAGAAAGGTTTTCTCTGTCAAGAACAACCTAAACATCTTTATTATTCTTTATAATTTCACAATCTTTTGGCTCAGTTTGTAAGAGATCCCGTCCCATGGTGGTTAGGTAGGAAATACTTGTATTATGAAGGCATATAGGGGAGAAATATAAATTTAACTAGTAGTCAATATTATTGTTCACCAGAAAAATCGAGAGAGTCATCTTCTTTCCACAAATTATCTTGAAGGGAGATGTAATATCCTAACCTAATTTTCCATTATGAGCCATTTTGTGAGGAGTAAATGTCATTGTATCAATGAAATTTCCAATTACCTCATCTGACAGGGGTAGGTTTATTAGTTTGTGCCTATTTTTTATTTAATTTTTAATTGGTCTAGTAGGGAGGAAATATCATTCCAAATCATTAGAGTATCAACTTTGTTGCCTAAGTTGGCAAGGATATTAGCCAACTCATTCCATTCTCTAAACACATGTTGGATTTTACATTCCCTAAAGTTGTTGATGGTGGATATAGCCTCTACAATGATGTCTTTGTAATTCAAACTAGGTTTAGTCTTTGACTTGAGAATTCCAATGATAGTTTTAGAATCCTCCTCAATGATAATCTTTCTGATTCGTTCAATGATAACTAGGAGAATACCCTGATATGTTATCCCACCCTCTACAAAATTTGAATACTATACTCTCGAGTTCAATGTAGAAGAAAATATTAATTGTCCACTATTATCCCTCCTAATACCACCCCCACTCGCCTTCCCTAGGTTCCCCTTATCTAGATACATATTTCTGCAATAAACAAAAATGTATATATAGCTATATTTTTCCTAGGTCCATTCCTTTTGAAAAGAATACATTTATCCTTGAATATTATCAGTATACTACAATTCACGCTTGTCCTCAATGTTTCTAGTAGTTTTGTATTTATTTGAATTCTTAAGTGTTTGTGGCATGATTCTAACCACCCCTACCCATCAAATGGAAACAATTATTGTTTAGTTGATATTAAGCTAAGGTTATGAGTGCACTTGGCTTGAGATTAATATGTACAATGAATTATAGAATTTGATCAAGAGGTTGGATGACCATCTTTGTTGAATTGTGAATTTAATGAATGTATTCCTCATCACATCAAAAATAAAGGGAATTTGATGTATGCTATAGACCAAGACACAAGAAGCACATGGGAACTTTAGAATTATATACAAATTTACTGCAGAAGAAAGCATACAATATAAAATTTTAATATGAAAATTATATAAATTTTTTAATTTTGAAGCTGTTGATTTTTTAATAGATCAGTTAGAGTCAGCTCTGGGACCTCCCATTTGTTGTTGGGTTGTTCCACATTAAGTTACAAACCCTTTTAGTGAGTGGTCCACCTTTAACTTGAATGTTAAAATTTTCATGGACTCAAACCTAAGATATCCCATACTACTGACCCTTTTGATGATTGATCCATTTATCATTTAGGTGTGATTCATTATTTAATGAAAACATTTGAACTTAAAGAAACAAATTTATTGATAATATATTTACTCAAGAAAAATCAGATATCATTGAGAATAAATATTCTTCTAAATAACTATGAATAATGGCATCTAAGAAATTAAAATAAAACAATAGATTTAAAATTGTCATTAATGTTTAAATTTGGTATCCGTTTTCAACAAATTAGAACCCATAGAATGTTGAATGAAACCATATATACTAAGTTTCATGCATCTTAAAACGTAAGATGTTTGATTCTTTGGAATATAATGCAAAAAGCAGGTAACCTCAAAATTCATGACATTGTGGAACATCAATAGCATATATCCATATTATGAGTATTCCAACAACATTAAGATGTGGATTATTAGATTGATAGATTTGTAGACAAAGAATTTATTACATGAAATATCAACAAGTGTTGAAAGTATTACAAGCTTTTAGCCTGAAATATCCATTTCTTGCCAATGGAGTTTCTACAAAGCCAATTATGTTTGGCTTATTATACAAGGCCTAAGCTTGAAATATCTATCTATAGTTGACAGTTGCCATTTTACTCCAGAGTACAATAGAAATACATCCGTTGGCTTACGGATTGCTCGTATCACTTGAATTGGCACAAATTGGAAAATATTGTCATAAAGATAACTCGAGCATTTTAAATATTAATTTGGGATGATCCCAAAATATAATCATATTTTTAATTTTTAAGCTGAATAAATTAATAGATTTTTCATGAGTGTGTGCTGAAAGAGGAATATGGAAAATATGAACTTGCTGACAGACTACCCTAAAAGCTATTAGCAAAGCACATTCTCGCAAGCCCAGATATTAATTTAAGATCTTAGAAAATCTTTGAAAAACTACATGTCTTAGAAATTACTGATGCACAGATTATTAGGCATTTCCTAAATTTATTGTCAGCAATTTACTATCAGAAAATTGAAAAATTCATCGGCATGACAAATTTACCTCAAGTAAAATTCACCACCATAGAAATTTTTAATCCGATGAATTTTCCATGGCAGTGAATTGCTGGTGGTGAATTTGATTTTTTCTTAAGGTGAATTTGTCATGCGGTGAATTTTCCCAATTTTCCATGAGTAAATACCTTTTGTGCATGGTGATATTGTTCACTATAAAATATCCAATTTCACACTCTAAATAAGAGAGAACCTCCTTAAATATAAGAGAAAGGGTGGAAAAATATCATAAGGGGTAATAGACACACCTATTCAAAGCAACAATTCATAAATAAATGTGATATGCTTAATAAAACATATAATATGTAAGGTTTATAATCTTATATTATAACAATGTATAAATGTTTTTGATATGATAAGCAGCATTTACAGGGTGTTGTACCCTTTACACAGAAAGCCCAAAGGGCTAGAAAAAAAGCTAGTTCAACACGGGAAAGAACTAGGAAAAGAGGACAAACCACAAACAGAAACAACTAACAAATAGCTGTCAAACACAAACTAGGACTAGACAACCCCATAATTTGAAGGGACCAATTTGACTCCCTTAACCGTAGGCCGCGAAGTTACCACAGATCGAGGGAGTCCCTTCTTCTTCCTCAGCACAACCGACCAGGAAGACTCATAAAATAATACTATCAATACAATTTATAACTAACCAAGTGTTCCATACATGCATATGCCACCCATTGATATCATTTTTGTTAATTTATGTAGCTTGGACAGGTGTCTCCATTGTCTAGAAGTGTCATTTAATTATTTAATTATTTTCTAGAAACCTCCAGAAAGGGCTGAGTTGTCTAGATAATTATGTAATTAAATAAATTGATTCCCATAGAGACTTCTAGAATCTAGTTAGTTAGGGTTTTTAGAGTCTATTTAATCTTAGCCATTGATTGAGATTAAATCATGGCCATTGGTTTTCCAATGAGAAAAGTATAAAGGGGATCAATGGGCAATTGGAGAATACAACAACAAGTAGACTTGCAGTGATAGCAAGTAGAATTGCAGTGAAAGAAAATAGTCTTGCCGATTATTCAGCAAGAGGCCTTGATGATGGCATTGGGGATAGCTTTGTGGAATTTCAGGAGAAATTGAGGGAAGAATTTTCGGAGAAGGATATTGCCGGAGCTCTGCCAGTAAGAGGCAAGCAGTTTTGTATTCCTTAATTTTGCTGAAGTTTAATATAATTCCTCATCTGCAGCAGTGGTTTTCCCTTTGGGGTTTTTCCACGGACAATTTGTCCAAAAATATTGTGTTCATTATTGTGAATGTTTTCTTCTCTATTCTTGTGAGTTTTATTGGTGAAGTTGGTTCCTTGGAAATTTATTTTTTAGATATTTCTTTTGAGAATTAATTTTTGAGTCAAATAATCTAGCAGTAAATGGAGATTAATAATCAGTAACTGCAATAGAATTTTCACATGGTATCAGAACTGATCTGAGGGCAGACAAAGCTCAGCGCAGGAAAGAGGGTTTATAAAACCCGGTTCTACCTCTTCAGAATTATTATTTGTTTTCTTTTATCTTTTGAGATGGCCTCAGCAGGTTTAAGAGATCAGGACAGATTGGATGGAGCCTCAAATTTTGGTGTCTGGAAAGCCAGAATTTCTTTGTTGCTGGAAGAGAATGGGATCAAGGAATATGTGACCAGTGTTGTACCTGTACCTACAGATCCAGCACAGCTCTTAGCATATAAGAAGGAAGATGCAAAGGCGAGGAGGATGATTCTTGATGGTGTCAAGGATCATATTGTTCCACATGTCGCAGAGTTAGATACAGCGAAGAAGATGTGGGATGCCATTCTGAATCTGTACCAGAATGCTACCACTAACCGGAAGCTGATTCTCAGAGAAAAGTTGAGGACTACTCGGATGAACAAGGGAGAGGACGTGACAAGTTACCTCACCAGACTCAGACTTGTCAAGGATGAGTTGGCTGCTGTTGGAGATAATCTAGGTGATGGCGAGCTAGTGCGGATAGCCCTAAATGGGTTTACTAAGCAGTGGGATGTCTTTGTTCAAGTTATTAATGGACGAGACACCTTGCCGAGTTGGGATCGACTTTGGAGTGACTTCACTCAGGAGGAGCTTAGACTCAGTCTTGTCAGTAGGACCAGTAGCAAGAGTCAGCAAAGTGAGGCAGAACAGGAGAACGTTGCCCTTGCAGGAAAAGGGAAAGCAAAGAAGGGGTCTAGTAAAGGATCAAATCCACAAGGTGAGAAGAAGAAGAAGGACCTATCTAAAGTCAAGTGCTATGGCTGTCACGAGTTTGGCCACTATGTCAGCGATTGTCCGCAAAGGAAGAAAGGCAAGAAGCAGACAGCAGCTTCAGCAAGTGTAGATGAGCTCTCTAGTAGAATGGAGGATGAGTTTGCTCTCATAGCTTGTATGGCTAGCTCAACCTCACAGGGTGTTTGGTATATAGACAGTGGGGCGTCATTTCATATGACAGGAGTTAGAGAGTACTTCTCCAGCTATAAGGAGGAGGACATCAGAATGTAGATTTCTATGGGGAACATGTCCAAGCTCAATCCAGTTGGGAAAGGGACTGTTCTATTTCAGAGGGAGAATGGTAAGCGGATTCCCATTCATGATGTGTTGCATGTGCCAGGCTTAGGTATGAATTTTATTTCCATATCTGTCCTTCAGGATAAAGGTTACAATGTACTCTTTAGAGGGGCAAGTGTGTTAATTAAGCACAAGGATTGGAAATCACCCATAGCTATTGGAGTTAGGAGCGGCCGGCTTTACAGGTTGCAGTTTGATACTCATAAGGCACTGCTGAGCAGCAGTAATTCTAGAGATCAAGGAGAGCTATGGCATAGGAGGATGGGCCGCCATACATCATGGAGCATAAATTGCTTAGATGGGGCGTGTGAGGTGTTCACGAGGTGAGCCATGAGCATGATGATGTATGTAGGGATGTGTGTTGGGAAGTTTGCGAAGCAGCACCAGGAGTGACACTAGATCAAGGGTGTTCTTGATCTAGTACATTGATTTATATGTGGACCAATGTCGTGAGGGTCTCTCGGAGGATATGAGTGCTGTTACTTTTATTGATGAGGATTTCTCGAAGACACGGATATACTTCTTGAGACCAAGGATGAGGTTTTCGGTCGCTTCAAGGTTGGCTCTTGTGGAGGGCCGACGAGAGAAGGAAGATAAAGGGTGTAGGTCGAGACAATGGAGAAGCCAGTACAAAGGAAAAAGTTCGAGTTCTGTACGGGGAAGGAATCAAGAGAAAGTGGACTATTTCATACAACCCTATGAGAATGGGAGGTTCTTTGAGAGAAGAATCGGTCTATATCAGAGGCGGCAAGGGCTATGCTGTATGACCAGGATATGCCACGTTACTTATGGGCAGAGGCATGCAGTACAACAGTGTACATACAAAACAGGGTTCCACATAAGGTATTGGGCAAGATGACACCAGAGGCGTTCGAGGAAAAGCAGTCTCCGGCCCGCCGGGATATTTGTTGGAGTGAAAAGAATGCTCGCCGAACAGCAGAGGAACTGTAGCTTCCAGTTGAAACCCACGTGTGCAGATTGAAGAGAGCTTTGTACGGACTCAAGCAGGCTCCCAGGGCGTGGTATGAGCGCATTGATAGATACTTGCAGGGAATAGGCTTCGTGAAGAGTGAAGCAGATGCTAACCTCTACTACTTGGTGGTTGGGGGTGAGGTTCTTATTCTTGTTCTTTATGTGGACGACTTGTTTTTAACAGGTTCACTAGGGCTCATAGAGGAAAGCAAGAGGGACCTTGCAGTAGAGTTCGAGATGAAGGATTTGGGGCTTATGCACTACTTTCTAGGCATGGAGGTATGGCAGACAGATGGAGAGATTTTCCTTGGACAAGGGAAATACTGCATCGAAATCTTGAGGAGGTTTGAGATGGAGGATTGCAGAGCCATGTCTACTCAATGATCCGCAGTGGAAGAAGGTAGAACATCGAGAGAGGGATGCAGGCACAACCTCTGGCGGAGTTGATTGGGTCTCTCATGTATTTGGTCAACACCAGGCCAGATATATCCTTTGCAGTAAACTCTCTTAGTCAGTTCATGGTGGAGCCGAAGAGAGTGCATTGGATGGCAGCAAAGCATGTGTTGCGGTATTTGCGTGGTACAATCGAGTATGGAATCAAATATACTCGAGGTGATGGTATCAGGTTGATAGGCTATACTGACGCAGATTGGGCAGGCAGTACAACAGACAGGAAAATCACTTCAGGGTGTTGCTTTAGCTTGGGATCAGGAGTTGTCTCTTGGCCGGTAGGCGATGCTAGCTTTGAGTTCTGCAGAGGAATAATACATAGCAGCTAGCATGGCAATGTGTGAGGTGATATGGCTTCAGAAGTTGTTGGTGGTCTTATTTGGTCAGAGGGTTGAGACTACAATGATACACTATGACAATCAAAGTTGCATCAAGTTGTCTATGAATCCAGTGTTTCATGATAGGTCTAAGCATATAGACATGGATATCATTTCGCTCCCGAGATTATTAATACGGCGCGGGATTTGTTAAACTCGGTATATACCTCTGAATCAGCGGTACTTGAACGTACGGTAAAGGCATTAGGGAAAGCGAAATTCATCTTCTTGAGAGAATAAGTTGGGTGTCATCTTGAGAACACCTTCCTCGGCCCAAGAGAAGTGTTAGTATGTAGCTTGGACAGGTGTCTCCATTGTCTAGAAGTGTGTTTAATTATTTAATTGTACTGCAGAAACCTCGAAGAGAAAGAGTGAGTTGTCCTGAATAATTGTGTAATTAAATAAATTGATTCTCCTAGAGACTTCTAGAATCTAGTTAGTTAGGGTTTTTAGAGTCTATTTAATCTTAGCCATTGATTGAGATTAAATCATGGCCATTGGTTTTCCAATGAGAAAAGTATAAAAGGGGATCAATGGGCAATTGGAGAACACAACAACGAGTAGACTTGCAGTGATAGCAAGTAGATTTGCAGTGAGAGCAAATAGTCTTGCAGTGTTAGCAAGGGCGCATGATAGCGTTAGGGATAGCAGCTGTGGAATTTCAACAGGAGAAATTGAGGGAAGAATTTTCGGAGAAGGATATTGCCGGAGCTCTGCCAGTAAGAGGCAAGCAGTTTTGTATTCCTTAATTTTGCTGAAGTTTAATATAATTCCTCATCTGCAGTAGTGGTTTTCCCTTCGGGGTTTTTCCACGGACAATTTGTCCAAAAATATTGTGTTCATTATTGTGAATGTTTTCTTCTCTATTCTTGTGAGTTTTTATTGGTGAAGTTGCAGTTGTGTTATTTTTCGATATTTGCTGAGAATTAATTTTCAGAGTCAAATAATCTATGTATTAGATAGGAGATTAATAATCAGTAACTGCAATAGAATTTTCACAATTTTGGTATAGCTTTAGATATATGTTTTGATTAAGATAAATTTGGGAAAGGGTCTAAACACATTACATAACAACCATGAAGGAAAATGGAACAAGTCTCACCAAAGCAACAAAACCATTAAAACAAAAATAGGAATTTGGGGATTGTTGTCTAGTAATTTTGGAGATCTATGATTCTAGAATTTGGGGAGGTTTTAATCTAAGAAAACAAAAATTCAGCTCAAGAGCTACACATTTCCAAGGGTTATGGAGACACTTAATGGAATTTTACTTGGTTTAGGAATTATTTTTCAAAGAAAAGATTTAAAAAAATCTATAATTGTATTTTTTGATCATTATGTTTTATTGTATGTAATATAAACCTTAAGGAAGGATGCTGGAATATTAAATTTTATGTATTGTTATAAAGTCACCTAAATGACTTTGTTACTAATTATTTAATATTGTTGTTAAAATACCTAATTTCTCATAGATAATTTTAGATAGTTTTGGGAAGTTATAGAAATACAATACTTAATAAGTATTTGCACAATTCATTGTAAATCCCATATGAAATTCAAAATATTATTATTATAGATTAAATTGACTGTCATTTTCCAACAGAAATAATTTCACCTAATTATCTATATTAAGTCATTTTTAAATGTGATTGGAATTCCTCAATGGTTATCAGAACTTTTCCAATGTGAAAAAAAATAAAAATGCTATCAATACAAGAAGTAACTAACCATTCCATAAAATGAAAACATGCATAGGCCACACATTCATATCAGTAGATTACCTCCCACACTTGTCTTCTATGTTTCCAATAGTTCTCTACCTATTTGAGTTCTCAAGTGTCTGTGGCAGGATTCTAATCATCCCTACCCATCAAATATAAACAAGTATTACTTAACTTATATTAAGCTAAGGTTATGAGTGCAATTGGCTTGCCTTGTACAATTCGATCAAGAGGCTGGCTGGCCATCTTTGTTGAATTGTAAATATAATGAAGCCATTTTTCATTGCATCACAAAATAAAGAGCATCCGATGTATACTATAGACCAAGACACAGATAGCACATGAGAACCTTAGAAGTGCAGAAGAAAGCATACATTTTGTAATGTTGTAATAATATAAATAATTTAATATCAATTTTGTTAAATTTTCATAGATCAATTAGGAGTCAAATTTATGACTTTTTATTTGTTGTTGAGTGTTTTACAATTGTGATATTGATCTTCTTGATGATTGGTCCATCTGTAGTTTGGATGTGACTCATTTCCCAACACCCTTCCTTGAACCAAACTATAGGTGCTTGGAGATCCTAACTTGATCTCTTTGCTGATCTGAGCTTTTATACCATGTTAAACTTTTCATGGATTCAAACCTAGGACCTCCGATGCTAGTGACCTTTTTGACTATCAGTCCATCTTTAATTCAGATGAAATTTGTTTTCCAACGAAAACATTTGATCCCCATAAACAAATTTATTAATAATATAAAATCAAATATCTTTAAAATTAAAATTTTTTCTACTAACAATTATTAATAATGACAACTAAGAAATTAAAATCAGAAGAACAATAGATTTGGTATTGTTATCAATGTTTAAGTTTGATATCCGTTTTCAAAAAGTTATTACCCATAGAATGTTGAACGAAACCATATTTCCTGAGTTTCCTGCATCTTAAAAGGTAACATGTTTGATTCTTTGGAATGTAATGCAAGAAGCATCACCAAACATGGTAACTTCAATATTCATGGCACTTTGAAACATCAATAGTATATATCCATATTATGAGTAGTCCAACAACATTAAGATGTGGATTATTAGATTGATAAATTTGTAAATAGAGAATATATTACATGAAATATCAACAAATGTTTTTGGTAATATAAGCAGCATTTAAGGGTGTCGTACCTTTTACATAGAGGGCCAAAGGGTTCAAAAGAACCATAGTTCAAACCAACTGAATTAGAAACAAACAGAGACAGCTGACCAACAGCTGAGGAACAACAAAACTGTTAAACCCTAAAACTAGAGGGAACCAACCTGACTCCCTGAACCTGAAGCCGCAAAAAAGCAACAATTATTGCAAGCTTTCAAATCCACTAGCAAAATACGTACTCTTGAATGCACTGCAGACACAGATATTGTCTTTTAAGATCTTAAAAAATCTATGAAAAACTACATTCGTGAGTCTTTCTTAGAAAAAGATGCACAGATTATTACTTACTGATAAACATTGTAACTATGTAGAAATTACTAAATCAAAGAAGGTAAGGTCAGTTCTAAAAGTAAAGCTCTCCCAAAGATGAATACTGCAAACTCTATCAGTGTGGCTGATGGCATAAATTTGTCCAGATTCACAAGAAAATAGAATGATAACTACCTAAAATATGACAAGATGTTGAGAGTCTACAGGCATAATTCTAATCTTATATTTGTGTGCAAGTGGCATAACAAGAAAAGACCTACAGTCATTAAATTATCCTTGTTTTATTAGCATCTGGTTCTTTTAAAGATATTCTATTATACAGCTAAACCATTTATTAGAGAAAAAATATATAGCTATCTTGTATTGTTTTTTAGATTATGAGTATACAAATTCTAACACTGATATTTTTAATGAATTGAATATTATTTATATTTGAATGTTAAATCTTTAAAAAAATGTTGATGATGTTATAAATGAAAGCCAATATGATACATATACTTTTACCTTGAAAATTAGAAAGAATGCAGAAAAGAAATTATCATAATATTTTTATTTAAAAATCTATAATCTTCTAAATAATTAAGATCTGTACATTTGCAATCAATAGTTCTACTGACTTGTGGATAGTTGAAATATCACAACAAATCAAAAAAAATTATTTTTTTAATACAAAAGTGTATGATTTACATATTAATAAGAAATGAAAAATAGACTCTAATTCAAATTAATACATTTACAATCAATAATTCTCTTGACTTTTTAATCATTAAAACATAAAAATAAAAGAAACATATTATTTGTTTGATTAAAAAAAACATTCACACTAACCTCATATTAATTCTTCACCAGAATGCAAAGATAGACTTTCAGCAAGAAAACTCCTCCCTGCAAGCTTTATTTTTCCAATACCATCTATACCATAACATTGAAAAACATTCATTTTTCAATATGACTATTTCTACTCTCAGAGTATTCGTTTTCCTAATATCACTTTAACAAACTTGGTGCAGCTATATGAAAACTTTTTATCACAATTATCATATCTTGGGTGAAAAACAAATGCAATATATAGAGTCCGTTGGTGCTGGAAGTCATGCTTTTTGAATGCTCATGAAGTCATGCTTTTTAAATGAAGAAGTCATGCTTTTTAAATGAAGTAGAAGTCATGCTTTTTGAATGCATTTTACTTCAATATGTGAAGAACAATAATAATTCATTTGAAGTCATGTTTTTCTTAGACTACGTTTTATATTCTTCCCCCAAGCTTTCTAATAATAGGTTTGAGAGTTAATACATTTAAATCTAATTTTCACTTTTATGAAAATAAGCAATCCTCCTTTTGAATTAGTGTTTTGGGTTTTGGTAGAATAATTATTAGTTATGAGGGATTGATTAACTATTGAGTAATATAAAAATTACACTCTCGATATTCTTTGACAATTTCTTTCTTTAGGTAGGTTTAAATATTATATTGATAAATAATATATTAAATATTTTTTATAATAATTAAGTAAAAGTATTATTAAATATTTTTATGATGAAAACTGTTATATTTTTATATTTATATATTAAAAACGTTATATATGTTTAGACATCTAAAATATGATATTATCCAATCATACTTAATTTTATCTTTTTTTTTGTTCATTAATTAAATAAATTAGTAATATTTATTTAATTATTCTTATTATTTTCCACCTTTATTTTAATTCTTTAGTTAAATAAATATTTACTATTTATTTAATTATTATTTTTCATCATGATCCCATTAATTAAATAAATAGTATTTATTTATTTATTCAATTAATTCCATTTATTATATATCCTTGTCCATTTAATCCTAGCTCTTAGTCTTGTTCACATGGATCATAATCTAATTTTTTTCCTCATGTGACAAATGTAAATGTACCCTTCACATGTCTAACTAACTCATCTATATTCATTGAACCTAGACATTTAACTAAAATTCAAATTAACTTTTTATCTTATTCGCTCATCTCATTTAACCTCTTAATCCTAGTCCCAATCTTAAAATCCTTGTCTATATTCATTGAACCTAGACATAATTAGTGGGGTCACATTAGTGAGGCTCTATTTGTTACTACCACGTATGTGAAATGAAAGTGGCAAGTCCTTCATGACCTAGTTCATGATCATTTAGCAAAAAGTAACTTTTTGGCTAGACGACATGAAAAATAATAACAAATAGAAACTTGCAAATTTCAATACTTGTAAATAGAAAACATTGAATTTGCTAATTTTCTCAATTGTTATAAAACCAATTATGATGGTCGCTCTTGTTTCCCGCCCATGTGCATTTTTGAATGGCTCTGCGATGGTTTCTCCTCTCAGCCACTCTGTTCCCTCCTACCATGGCAGAAACTAGAACTGCCACTCTGTCTCCTACCCTGGCGGAATCCTGAACTGCTCCCATCTTGGTGGTTTTGGTTCTATGGCGCCACCCCTTTCCTTGCCTGGTGTGCTTGGCTCTGTGATGCTGCCCCTATCTTCTCCTTGTTGTGAGCTCATTCTTCATCTCTCTATAGATACTGTGGGTACTACATGTTCCTCACCTTCGATGGTTGAAGCGGTTGTTGGGGTTTTTGTGGGTGATGCTTTTGTGGGAGTTTCTGGGGTCCCTAATGATGTTGCATTTTCTTCTCCTCCTGGGGTTGAGAAGGCTATTGGAGCTACTGTTTCTCGGTTGTCCCCATCCTCTGAGGAGGGGCAATTTTCTTATGCTGATGTTGTGAAGTCTAAGAGACCTCAGGAGGGTGTTGTGCAGCCTATGCATTGTGTTGTGGTTGCTCTTATTGTTTCTCTTGATAAGGAAGTTTCTGATAATATAGATTTCTATTCCAAAAATTCTCTTATTTGCAAATTATATTGCTTGTGGCCTTCTCTTCCTAACTTGCACCTTTCAATTACCAATCACTAGTCTCCTTTGGTGGATGGCACGATGAAGATTTACCCTTCTGCAAGGGGTTTTTTGTGGTGAGTTTTAATTCTCCTGAAGAAAGACAAGTTGTTTTAGCTCACGGTCTATGGATGTGGGAGTCTCATCCCCTTTCCTTGAGACCTTGGGTTTTTTCCTTTAACCCTTTGAAAGAACCATTGGATGTGATGCCTGTTTAGGTAAGCTTGCCCTATCTTCCCTTATAGTTCTAGTGTTCCTCTGCCTATGAGGGCATTGGTAATGCTATTGATATATTTTTGAAAGTGGATAGGGCTTCCGAGAATTTTACTCATACTTCCTTCGCTAGGATTCTAGTGGAGGTTGATCTATTGAAGGTTTTACTTGGAGAGGTTGTGTTATAGATTAATGGTTGGTATTGGTCTCAGCTTGTGGATTATGAGGGTCTTCCTTTTCGCTGTAGACATTGTTTTGTTGTTGGCCACTTGGCTCGTGACTACTCTAAATGCTCCCACCCTGTTTCTTCTTATACATGGTGGAAGAATTCACTGCATGAACACTTAACAGTTCGTCCTATGGTTGACTCTACTTCTTTTGATAATGATGAATCTAGGCCTACTTCCCCTTCTATGAGGCTTAATATGAGTGTTGTGATGGATGTTGCTCCTCAAATGCCAGTTTCTGCTCCACCTGACTCAGTTGTGGTGAGTGTTGTTCCTTCTATGGATACTATTGTGCAGCCTTTGGATTTGGCTGTCCCTAATGTTGTTTGTGTTGCCTCCTTTGAGGCCAATGTATTGGAAAATGTTGCAGTAAGTCCTAAAAATTTAGGCTTGGTTTCAGATACTATACCTAATGTTTCAGTTGTTCCTCTAGTTTGCTACTCTAGGGGGGATTCTTCCCCTTCAGATCAAAATTTCTTGATTTTAGTTTTTGATTCTCCTTGGACTACAGTTCATAGAAAAAATAAATTTCCTTCTAAGAAGGTCATGGTCTCGTTTAACTCACCCTCAAAGGCTTTATTTGGTTCAAGTGCTACTCCTTGAATAGTTCTATGTTTTTTGTTCTGACTAGTTGTTTCTCTCTGGTTCATTGTGTTTTGCCAGTCTATTTTGCTGAGCTGTTAGGCTTTGTTTTTCATTTTGTAATGGGTCAGGGCCCTTCTCCTACTTATCTAATCAAAAACATTGAATTTCCTAACAAATTTAAAATTTCTACATGATGTATTTCCTTTTGAGGTTAATAAGAACCCAAATAATCCTTAAAATAAAATCCATGGAAGAAGAGAATCAAAAGACATGTCATATTCATTGAGCTCATCAAAAACTCCATAAATATTCTTAAGAATTCCTCCTATTTGAATATTATCATTCTAGTAGATTGAGACCCCATAAATACCTTATTTGTCTCTAGAACAAACTTACCTTCCTTTGTTGCACATGTCAGGCTATAAGATTAGAGAGAGGAAAGAGGAGAAGGTAGTTGAGATGAACATTAATAGAAAGTGGAAAGTCGTAATACTATGAACAATATGACCCTTCGAACTTTGGAAAGCTTTTTTTTTTTTTCATAGTACCATTTATTTTTCTTTTAATTATCCACGACATTAGAGCTCTCCAAAGATAGACTTTTCCAGAACTGTTGAAATAATTTTGAATCTGATAACATAATAAATACAACATCTCTTAAATATAAGAGTACATGGCAAATAGACCAGATCTATAGTGAATTCATGTTATATGAATATGAGCTTTGTGGGGGCTAGGCAATGCCATGGTTTTGCTTGAGCTTCTTTTGGGCATTATGCTCATACAAATGAAGAAGAGCAATTGCATAGAGTGTTTCCAAAGTAACACCCTCTGTGTGTATTTTGTATACATCAAAATCACCCAATACTTGAAATCATCATCAAATTATTCTAAAACTAATACAAAATTATAAAGTAAGTATTCAACATTTGTGATAGGAAAGAAGAAATCCATACCTGGTTTTGATGGAGGGTTTAGAGAAGTTATAAGCTTGAAAATATGTAGTAAAAAGTTGAATGGATTAACACTATAGTTGTAAGGTTTCCAATATAATAAGAATTTAGAGATCTCACCAAATAAATGATGTCACTAGCATTTGACTAATCAATACATGATAATAAATAATGATGACATACAAGTTTAAGATCAATGAATGTAACAAGAAAGTTGAATTGATAAAGATCAAGAAGGATGTCATAGACTTGCTTATATGCCAGGCATGTAGGGGACACACAATGAATTATTGCCACTCATATACGATACAATGACACCTAATAATACATATCTTGATGTGGCTCAAATGGGTTCCAAGTATAGCATCAAAAGTAGCAGTAGCAAATAGGAATGACCATCCAAAAAGAAGAGGAGGACATGGAAATAAAGGTATACCATTTGTAAATTTAGCATCATGAGAATATGAAAAAGGCACCAAGAAAATATGAACATGTGCACTACAATTAGAATGATGAGGTGCCAAAAATTCATATCTACATATATCCATAAATGGTGTATCATAGCATTGTTTTGTGTTTTGTTTAATTTAAAGTCCTAAACCAGTCAAAGCTAGTGACATATGCAAGAGGAAGTGGCCATTAAAATGGTGCCTCAAGAATCAATCAAGGTACCATTAACTTCTATTCTAGCATTACCAAAAAGCAACACAAACCTGCATTCACAAGGGTGATGTAATACCTATACAAGAGAATACTATACTAGGTAAGGATTGAGAAAGGAAATAAAATATTGACCAAATAAAAGAAGTATGAATAGCTACTGTATTAATTAAGGTTTGCACATTTTGGTGGTGAAATCATGTGGCTTTTCCAATGTTCAACATAGAATTTTATAAGTGAATTTAAAATGTGATAAGCATGAAATCAATATTTATTGTGCATGACAATCTATTTGAACATTAACATAGTAGATAATCACATTAATTAAATCTAGAAATTAGGATTGTATAACATGTATGATGCAACTTCTACAATAAAACATGTTTATAAATATCATGAAATATTTAATAGAGTTTATATATAAATTTTGTAATTCATTTTAGATCATAAGAAAATCAAGATTCTTGAAAGGTTTTGATTTTCTTATAATATCAAAATTATATCATAATAGAATAATTTTGAATTAACTAGATTATGAAATATAATACACAAAAATAAACAACATACATTACAGATTAAGTATATACACTTTAAATTATCTAAAATGATATCTAACCTTTTTCAAATAAATCATGCTTACTTAATGGCATCTAACTATTTAAGAAGGTGAAAATGCATTCCAAACTTTCTTCAAACAAATCTACACTTTTCAAAAATCTTGAAGAAATATTGTCATTAACTTAGTC
>VDFB02023976.1:0-16750 GCA_007258455.2 Sequoia sempervirens
AGAGGATGTGGGTGTTGGATAAGAGGATGATGTAGATGAAGGATATGATGGATATGATGGACATCCCTTGTCGAAGGTAGCATAAGGAGTGTGATTAGGCATAGATGAAGACATGATGGGATAACTCGATGGGGTGACTGGTTTTTGGAATGTGGGTGGAGAAAGATTACTAGCAATGATAGTGTCAAGGGGATCTATATCGTATACCTCTTGATCAACAAGACTTTCATTATCGTCGTCGACGTAATTAGGGTTTCCCTTGACCACTATTGATGGAGGATAAGAATTCATGATGATGAAAGGATAAAGATGATGGATTTTGGATGGAAATGGACAAAATCCCAAATCGGGATTCAGGACAAGCTCAGATTGGGATTGGATTAAAGCTCAGATTAGGATGATTGGATGGGATTGATTCTGACAATTGGATTGGATGATCAAAAGATGATTACAACACCAAATCTACTTCAAGATGGAAATAGATTGATTGGGTCGAAGGTGGTTGGATGATGTGATTAGATTGGATTGGATAAGATTGATCGATGATTGATTGATAAGATTGACTGATGGATGATGAAAGAGACTACAAATCCCGTTCAGAGATTATCTTAGATGACTTAAGATACTGATTGATCAGATTAAAGGATAAATGGATGATTGTAGCACCGAATCCACCTTGAGATTGAAGGTGAATTGATTGGGCCAACGATGATTAACTTAGGACGAATGACAATCCTAAGTAAATGTTGTCGATAGCAATCGAATCGAGGAACACTGATCCATACCGAAGTCGAGTGGTGGATAGAGCGATAACCGGTGAAATAAGGATGATAGAAATGGATGAACAAATACCAAAATGAGCAAATAGTTGTCGAGACAGATGAACAATTACAAAGCAGGTAAACAAATGCTTTCGGAATAGCCAGAACAAAGGGTTTCAAAATGATGAAAGGAAGTTGTGAAATGGATGAGCGTTTACTTTCGAACGGTAAGCGAATGATCGAGAATAGCCGAGAACCAAAGTTGAGAATGATGAAAGGATAGTAATGAAATGGATGAATGTTCTCGAGAATGGTAAGCGAGATCGAAGTGACAAAGCGAAAGTTTGAAATGATGCGAAAGGATATGTTAAATGGATGAAAATTTTCGGGAATAGTATGAGATGAAATAGTAGGGTATGCGAGGTAGATGGTGAAGAAAAAGGTGCCCCAGAAAACTTCTCAAAAGTATGAAGTGGTATATATCATCGGAAAGAGCACAAAAAAATGAGAAGAACTGCCTTTGAACGGAGTCAATCGGATAAATGGTGTGGAAATGGCGGCCTTGGGAAGAAGGAGCAGAAGGTCAAACCCGCCACTGCATAAGGACAGGTCCGCCACTGCACTAGGATAGGTCCGCCACTGCACTAGGACAAATTCGCCACTGCACTAGGACAGATCCGCCACTGCATTAAGACAGATCCGCCACTGCACTAGGACAAATCCGCCACTGCACTAGGACAGATCCGCCACTGCACTAGGACAAATCCGCCACTGCACTAGGACAGATCCGCCACTGCACTAGGATAGATCCGCCATAGCACGAGGACAGGTTTGCTAAAAGATAAGGTTAAGTCCGCCAAAGGATAAGCTTAAGCTTGGTTTTTTGATGGATGGGTAAGGCAAAGGACCCAAAATATATCAAACACTGATAATGACTGGTTTTGCACGAGAAAGACAATTCAAGCAGCACAATCCTAAGATTAGTAGAAACAGGTATGGTCAACAAAGTCTTCTACTCTAGGATGTACATGGTTGCTAAGGAGTCCTCGATATATGCACGGTACTTGAGGCCCAAACCGTGAACACCAACCCGTTACAAGCGTGAGTCGGGAACCTTAGCGAGATACTAGAGGCTCGGACCAACTCTTCACGTCATCCCGACGCTTCGCCAATTACAACGTGGTTGGATTGATGTACAGCTTTCGCTCTCCCCCCTTTATATACCCAGCCGGTACGTGTGGTTGGAATCGTCCCTTGGGGTGATGAAATCCGCGGCGGACCCACTAAGAAAGTGAAAAAGGGTGACTCAAAAGGACTTGGAAAGCTACGATTTATCGTCACCCAGGATCGCCAAATGGCACAAGGGGATTGGATACATCAAATAGCCTTCCCAAACATGCCAAGCAAGGTTTATTAACACCCCTTTAATTAAACTATGTTCCTATTTTACCAAAAGACAATTCGGGAAAACTTGAAATTTTTACCTTCTGGAGGACAGGTCCGCCACTCTGTTAGGACAGATCCGCCACTGAATTAGGACCAGTCTACCACTGCACTGGGACAAATCCACCACTCCAGGACCAACTCGCCACTCTAGGACCAATCCGCCACTGAATTAGGACCAGTCCGCCACTCCAGGACCAATCCGCCACTCCAGGACCAATCCGCCACTCAATTAGGACCAGTCCGCCACTCTAGGACCAATCCGCCACTCCAGGACCAATCCGCCACTGAATTAGGACCAGTCCGCCACTCTGTAACCTGGACCTTGAAAAATACAAAAAATAGCAAACGTGAAGAAAATAGACCCGTTTGTGGGTCCCACCGGGCGTGCCAGAAATGTGATAGGTCGAAATAGAGTGTTAGAAATCAAGCAACAAGTTAAAAGAGTGCAAATAAACAACTTAAACAACCTACACTTCAAGATTAGCCTAAGTTAGAAACAAAACAAGACAAAGCCACAAAATGGAACTTTATACCTTGCGTTGAGTCGATTCTTTGGTTGGCCCTTCGATCTTTGACGTGTATGCTCCTTGGATGGCAAGATGCAAGCTAGATGAGGGTGTGAAGATGGATGCAAGTGGATAAAAAAGTGAAAATGGCTAAGTAGAGGTTGAGAAACAAAACTGCAAGAGTTTGGCTAGCACAAATGATCTCCCCCTAAAATGAGAGAAAAGAGGGGGTATTTATAGGATTTTTGGGAAATCCTAGGGGAAATGGATGGTTGAGATTGATCCACCAAATATCAGGATGTAGGGCTAAGGTGAGTTGAGAACTCACAAGCCCTCACATCTTGACATGTGGCATGTGAGATAGCCCTAAAAGGTGAAGTGGACATGAGGTGGAAGGAGAAGGACATGACATGGAGAGGGGTACAAAGTACCTTGGGATTGGACAAGATCTCCTCATAAAGGAGGTACTTGTCCCCATGTGGGTGAGAGGACATGTGAGGAATTAAAAATTCCTCAAATATTCACATGGGGAGATGGGAAATAATTTTAAATTCCAAAGGGTGCATTGGGGGATTAAAAGGTGAATTAAAAATTCACATGGGGAAGTGGAGTGCCTTGGATGAATAAAAAGGAATTAAAAATTCCTTGGGGATGGGGAGAGTTGACTAAAGGGGGTGATTAGGATTGTGCAAGTACTTGATTAGATTAATTAATGAAGATTAGAAGAGGGTTAGATTTCACATGTGACTTGATGTGACAAGTCAAAGATCACATGGGAAAGAGTAATGAAGGATTAGAGGAGGGTTAGGTGGCTAAGAAGATTAGAGGCCAACTTGCAAAAGTTGGAGGATGTGACACATCCTAATCAAGGATTAGGCATGTGCACATCCTAATGATGAGATTAGAAGAAGGATTAAAATTAGATAAAAATGATGGAGGATGTGACATAAAGGAAATTAAATAAATGGAATATTTATTTAATTCAACTGATGGAAGGAGGATTAAAGATATAAGGTATTATTGATTAAATACCTTAGGGATTTGGCAAAATTAAAGAGGGATTAATTAAATAATAACAGTATTACTTAATTAACGAAAATAAGATGAAAGGGGATGAATTTGGATAAATTAAGTGTCCAAATTTAAACATCTACAGTATGAACATACTTAGTACCTTCTATCTTAAAATTGAGTGTATTACTCCTATTTCTATGAAATAACAAATGAAACTTAAAAACTAAATTGCTCAATGAATAATTAATGTCTTAGTTATGAGGGGACTAGCATACAATCACTCACATGAAATGCTAAATAAACTAGCTCCTTTTAGTAGATGAATGTCTACCATTTTCAATTAGAATGGAGTGAATGTGTTCCTTGATTGCATCTTCAATGTTATAGCATGATCATTGTGGGAACATTTGAATTTCATAAACATGAAGAGAAAAAAATGTAAATATTGACTATTACTTGCTCTTAGATGCCATCCATTATAACAAATGACATGGTAAAGAACCATGAGCATTTGCTTATAATTCCTTGATCCATACCTCGCTAATTTGGCCAATGGTACATTCTAATTTTAACAATATTGAAGTAGCTTTAGATGAAGTATGCTTCATTAGATTAACTAACATGTGATCAATCAAACAATATTTGTATACTTTTTAATATAGATGCATTATAGTATTGAGGCCCACTCGATGTGAAATAGGCTCTTTTAACGAATTCTCAAAAGGTTGTGTGGGCATGCCACACAGCATTTGTGATGCCAACAATAGTTTATCTCTTCTTTCTACGACCACGCGAGGAAACCCTAAAATAGGGTTAAAAGATTAGACTAGTTACACCGGACAAGTACATTTCCAATCTTTCAGGCTCAGGGATTGCTTATAAACTCATTAGTACTGCAAATAAATAACCAGTGGAATTGAATTTGAACAGGACAATTAAGAACAGGCTGAAATAGGGATAACGACAAGAAAGATCACTTATGCCTCAAAACAGAGGTTCCAACTAAGTTTATACCTGTACGTTGTATGAATATAATGAATTCGCAGAAATCGCAGAGAATTTTAACACGTCAAATGATCATCATATTTTATGAGTGCAACTAAATATGGTTATATTCTATACATACAAGAGCATAATCCTGCATGCATTCTATTGTTGCTGCAAATGAACACAGAAGAACAATTACATTTCATCAGCAATATATGGAAGTTTTGAATACAAATTTTGTTCTCATCTGCATAAGTCTAAGTTCATGCTGCAGACGTAAGAAGAATTTCAGAAATCAGCGAATGCTCATTAGGGATAAAATTAAATACATGAAATAGCAAATTGTTTGTATTATGTCAATGTATAATAATCAAAGATTTGACATAAACAGCACATTTTAAGCTTAGACGATTCATTTAAAATCACACTAGTCAATCCAGAGGGTATTGGCTTTGTTACACTGTACACTGCTAGCAACAGATCTGGACTAATTACACCATCAATATCTAACCCAAAAATTTGTATTGTTAGAAAGAAGATTTTATATCATTCGCAATTTCGTTTTGCTATCAACTACACTAATTAAAAAGAGGTCATTTATCAAAAATTCAACACCAAACTTGTAATCCGGACTCTTATTTTCACAAAAGTCTCAGAATGACAGAAGGGTAGGCTCAAAAGCTACACATGGAATACCATCATCTAATCGGTGAGTTGAGCAGTGTCCGGTCTTCATATGATAAACTATGACAGAACTGTAACCTGTTGCCAACCATACCACACCACCACTTGCAAATACCTCCCAAGAATCATAAATCACATGTGATAAATCCAGGTCCCGATCTCGTGTCCAACATTTTTGTTCTGTATCCAATATCCAGAACACAAAATGCCCATTGCCCTCGCCGTTGCCATATCTGATTGTCTGATTTTCCTGATGGCTCGAATTAGATGCCAAGACTAATAGTTTTCCCT
Organism: Sequoia sempervirens; assembly: GCA_007258455.2. NCBI lineage: Eukaryota > Viridiplantae > Streptophyta > Pinopsida > Cupressales > Cupressaceae > Sequoia > Sequoia sempervirens. The sequence goes on from VDFB02023976.1 coordinate 5,690, forward strand.
CCCATTCAAAGAGGCAATATGGATAACCCACTGAAGTAGGAAGGAAAACAGAAAAACACCACTGGTCTCGATTCACATCATAACCTATAATCTTGTAAAACTGACCGTCTTCATCTGTAAACAAACCCTCTGCATATGTAGCTTCACGCCCTTCGTGAGCAGCTATGACTGGTGTTCTAACAAGGAAATAAATGACACCATTAACAAAAGTTGTATGACTGGAAGAACTTTCTCTAGGTCTTGTATAATAACTAGATAAAGCGAGAGGTGGGCCCTCATACCATGAATTTGATTGGGAATCAAATACCAGTGTGTATGTGTCGTCCTCTTCCTCATAGAAGCCTCCAATCACCAATTTTCCTGTATTTTTGAGAGAACAAAAGCCAATTAAAATTGGGAAGATCATGCTCTTATTATCCACGGCAGGAGGCATGGGTAAAATTTTCAGAAACTTAGTTACTGGGTTGTACACAAAAAACTCCGGGATCTTCACAGGAGTCACCAGTGTATAAAAACTCACAAGTGTACAGAAACACATCAACCCATTTGATGAAGCTAGTGGACGTGCACAACGACTAAAATGAAAACCGTCTATGGTCTCCACAGAAAGAGATATGCTCTCGAGAGAAAGAGAAACGCTGGAAAGATTACCCGTTTGGGGATCGTGGGAGCGGAATTGAAAGCTATGCGCAAATCGTAGCACAAAAATTGATTCCTGGTTACAATTCTTGTAATGGGTTAGAACAAATTCTGGGTCAAATATTAGGGTGCGCCATCTCTTTACTACTGTGGACATTTTAAACAAACTTCTTGTTGGAACCCTCGAAAGTATTTCAGTTATCAGCTCATCGCGGCATTCCACCTGCTCTGTACTGCTTCCTACCGTCAGTCTCGGAATGCCAGCCATTTTCACCTCTCTCAAACAAAGCTTTTCTTTTCCCTTATCCTCAGAGACTCTCCAATGACAGTCAGTTTAAGAGTAAAGCAGTTTTTCTGGTTAATATAGAATTTAAAATGGTAGAGCTGTGATTGAGGTTTAGTTTTAAGGCGATTTTAATAAATTGGGGGTTTTTGGCGTGGTAGGGGAAGAAGTGGTTTTGGGGTGGTGGAGGAAGAAGTTAAGTTAGGGAAGACTTTTTAAATGGATATATGTTTATTTATCATGTTAGAATCAATAAAAATAAGGTAGATATGTGTGAACTTTAGTTGGTTTTGTACAACTGTCACGTGTTTTGTTTCAATTCAAAAAATTATTTAAACAGCTGTATATTTTTACTCCAATAGATCTACTTACTTGTCATGAAGATATGCATTTAGGTAATGAGCTATATCTATGGATTCTTATGAATTCAAAGTTTATAAGGATTCTCAAGGTTTCTAAAATTTTGAGTTTTTTATTTGGTGAATTTTTGAAGGCTATCCCAGTAAATGTGTATTTACTCTTTATGTTATAATGAGTTGTAAATGTAGATATCTAGTTCTAATAGAGTTTATCCATTAAGTTTTTATAATTATAATTTTTTAAAGATTTTTTAGATTTTAAAATAAAATCTATATTCTTGGAAATTTTCTCAAACAAACACTAGGATAATATAAGATTTAAAAGGGTAGAGATGTGGTTTAGGTTTGTTTTGAGGGCATGGATGGGGGAAGAGGGATGGAGTTAAGTTGAAAAAGGTTTCCTAAATAGATAAATATTTCTACATCATGTTAGAATAGGTAAAATAAGGTAGATACGCATATAGAATTTAAAATGGTAGAGATATGGTTTAGGTTTATTTTGAGGGCATCAATGGAGGGAAGAGGGGGGAGTTAAGTTAGTCATTCTTGTACAACTGTCATCATTTATTTCTTTGCACTTGTTCTATTTCAATACAAAAAAAGGAGATTATAGTTGTATCCATGGATTTTTCTTACTCCCAATAGATCTATTTTTACTCGTGATTCTAAAAAAAAAAGATTTTTATAGTTGTATCCATGGAGTTAGTCATTCTTGTACAACTGTCATCATTTACTTCTTTGCACTTGTTCTATTTCAATACAAAAAAAATAATAGATTATAGTTGTATCCATGGATTTTTCTTACTCTCAATAGATCTATTTTTACTCGTGATTCTAAAAAAATAAGATTTTTATAGTTGTATCCATGGAGTCGGTCATTCTTGTACAACTGTCATCATTTACTTCTTTGCACTTGTGTTTCACTACAAAAAAAAAAAGATTACAGTTGTACCCATGGATTTTTCTTACTCCCAATAGATCTATTTTTATTTTTCATGTCAATTTTTTGAAAAAGATAGATCTAGATGTAAATGAGTTGTATATAAGGATTCTTTTGAATTTAAATTTTTTTAAAATTTTCAAGGTTTCTAGAATTTTGATATTTTTTATTTGGTGTGTTCTACTATCTACATTAAAAGAAAAAGTAAGATAAGATAACATAAGATAATAATAATATAATAACTAGCATATATATTTTAAATATTGGACATATATTTATATAATTTAATATAAATGATATATCATATTTATTTAAGATATATAAATGCTATTTTATTCTTAATATTAGTAAAATATTATTATTATTGGATATATTATTATAATATTAATATTAGAAATATTATATTAATATTGTTATTTTAATATTTTAATATTATTATATTATTATGATTATTTATATATGATATATCTCTCATATTTTATATAGATTGTGTTTGATATATATAAATATTATTTTATTATTAATATTAGCAAATTATTATTATTATATTATTTTTAATATATTTATATTATGTGTACTATTTATAGTATTTGTATTATTATTTTAATATTATAATACTATAATATTATTTTTACATGTAATTTAATGTTTTTATATTAAATTATTCTTATTATTTTACTATTATTGATTTTATAATTGTTAGGAAATATTTTTCATCTCAAAAAGAAATATCCAAGATCAGTAGTGCCTTGGTAATTTTAATTTCACCATATTGTCACAAAGACACATACTACTATGCCACAAAGGGGAATCAAACATAGTTCATTTCACACATTGACCCTTAGAGAAAAGTTAATGCTATTTAAACTAGTTAAAAACAACACCATTAAACTGATTCAATCAAGCATAACCATTAAACATGAAAGATGGAACAAGAAACATGAACACACAAATTTATGTGGAGAAAAACATTTTGGGTAAAAAACCCCACACTCCAAAAGCCTAGATCACCATTATATTATTCAACAAAAGAATATAGTTAAAAATACAATTTAGGCTCTAATTCTTCATAGGAGATTTACATCTTGTTCTATCTAGAGAGAATCCAACAACATAACCCTACTTTGATCTTGCCTCCTCGCCACATTGTAGAACATTCAACGTTTTATAACATTCATTCTCAACCAACATGAATTTTTTTTGTTCAACTTCCATAGATAAATAGTTATAATAGTCAACAACCAATCACTGCTCTCCAACTTGGCCATTCGACTTCTCTTTCATATACTACTTGTTGTGGTCAGGGTCCACCAAGACATGCGTGCATCGCTTGTGTAATTCCATAGAATCTATATGGGAATCTAAAATATTCACAACAAGACTCCCATAAAAAAGACTTAAATATTCAACTACCAACATGATGTCACATCATCACCATTGACCAATCTCGCACACCCTAGAGGAGTTTTTCGGGACCCACCACAAGGGGTGTGGGGTTAGTGGGCACTATTAGACCAATCTTATAGCAACTGTTGATCACATCATTGTGGTCCCCACATCCATTGGCTTATTGTCAAGTCAACCTCATTTCCATATTGATGGGACACCATAGCATCTCCCACAAATATAATGAAGTCACACCAATGTAGTCCATATCATTCCATGTGGTCCCTATTGCTGAGTCAGCATGGCTTGCACCAATTATTGCTTCCACCTTGATAGCTCAAGTCTCACCATAGTCATCAGTTCATTGAGGAGACCACACTTTGTGCCCTATCGATGGCTACAAGTCTCACTGATACCGCTCCAATCACTATGTCGCTAAAAATAAAAACTTCAAAACCTCATGTTGAAGGTTGCAAAGTTCCCAAAACTTGCGACACACTGACAACAAAGGGATCACTATGTCACTCAAAAACCAAACTTTAGAACCTCTATTAGAAGTTATGGATTTCTCAAAACCCATGACATGCCAATAACAAAGAGAACCTCAATGTCGCTAAGTCAAGAGGTTATGAAACTTTAGAACCCCGTGACATAAGTTAGGAAAACTTGAAACCCAACAACATTTAAGTAACAAACCATTTCCTTCCAACAAGATTTCAATCAGACTAGTAACTTTGTCCTGGTGATATTCAACTATTTGTTCAACAATGTAGAGGCCCAAACACTAGTACATTTGAGGCAACATTTCTCAACATTCTCCCACTTGCCAACTAATGCATTTCCTACCAATAAATGCATGAATCCTCTGTATCACTTAGAAAACCTCCAACAAAATCTATAATTTCCACCATCTTAGGCTATAGTTCTATCCATTCTCCAAAGAAAATAAACAAGCCATGGCATAAATTCATAGTCTAATATGAGACACCAACATTAGAACTAGCTAACATAATGAATTCAACACACTGTCACCACTCCACTGGGCTCACATGCTATACAAAAGTAATATCAACTTCAAAGCTCCAAACTAGAACACATCCATGAAACCATCCTCCAGAAAACAAGATAAAACACTAGCTAGAACAACAACTAGAAAAATAACTTATCACATCTAACTGGTTAACCCACACAACTAAAAATAACACCCACAACAAGTGCTAATCCATCCAATCACACATACCTCCAAGTTATCAACATCAACAAACTCATGTCAGCAACACATCCGACCCATCAATTGCAAAAAAAGCTCCATGTGCCAACTAGTCGAAGAAGATAAAACACATCTAGGAACTCCCACTGCATGGGTAATAAATCTAAAAAAGATCAAAGCATACCAAGTCTACCAATAGCATAACATAAGAGTGTAAACATGTAGTTTCAAGGAACCATCTACAATGATATGCAAAAATTGTAAATTGATAACCTATAAGAACAATTCTCATTACAAGTCTTCACTCCTCTCCCAAGTTTTCCACACCCAACAAAAGAAAGAGATTAAGAACCTCCAAGTCATCACCCCAAGAACATGAGTGAAAACACATGACCAAAAGCTAGTGATCACTACAACTTTGACCAAATCTCAAACCAATGTAATGTGAAATCAAACATCCAAGAAGATAACCAAGACCAAAGAGAACAACTATGCACATCATATACTTGTAGAAAATCCTTCTACACACACCTCTAACTACCAATTGTGTCAAGTAAGGTCTCCTTCAAAACACCCTAAAGAGAAAAACATAACAATACCCAACCATTCAATTTCGAAGATCAAACACAACATATATAACATGTAATCAAGATGGATGCAAGCTTCTCCAAGAAGATTAAACTCTTTCATTTATGTCTTTGGAAATCTTCCCATAAAACCATCTCCTAATATTCCTCACCAATAAATGATATCTTAAACCAAAAACACACAAAAGCATAAGGAGATAACCATGTTGAGAACCCTTCAAATGAATCCTTTAGATCTAACTACAAAGCTCATGATCCATATCTACAAAAGATACAACATATAAACACATGCTAAACCAATCCTCAAATGAGTATCCAAATCTAATCATCATGAATCAAATCATTCCATTAGAATCAAAACATGAGCATAAACACATCCAAAAGCAATAAAGGGAAATACCTTTCAAATAATAAACTACCGAGTAGACCAAGAGTGGGGAATGAGAATGCTCCTCCAAGGTAACCAATTCATCATGACTTCTCCAAGAGCAATCTCCTCATTGGTCTCTGTTGAACTCACGTCCAACCAAGGTTTAGGCTCTTCAAACTTCCTGCTAAAATATCACCAAGAGTAACCATCTCAGTAAACTTTCCTCATCTTAAGAGAATTGTAGCCTCACCTTATTCTCCATGTATCCATGAGCACCTACTAACAAGAACTCCATGCTAAACTCAAAATTACATCATTGTACTATCATGAAGTTCTCAAGCATATAATTAATGTACCCAAAAAATAGAGAATTACCAAACCACTATCAAAGCTCCAAACATCTAAACTAGGAACTTATCATGACATCATGATCTTACCATCCCCCTTAGGAGATCCCATGATCCAAGTGAACATAACATGGTCTCAAGAAAAAAAAATTATGCCTTGGAAACTCTAATTGCACAATCAAGAGTATACCATGACATAAAACAAACAAACTCTAAACCAACATCACCTATCAAGCATTGATAACATCTCAACAAAAGACTCCAAGAGTCTTCCATGGCTCTGAGAAGCCACAAATCTTCAATATCATGAAGATGATCCATCTCTAAATAGCATCCATGCAAATGCAAAAGAGCCCTTCTGTAGCAACAGGATCTAAGAGCTCCTCCTAGTAAAATATGCATCACTAAAGAAGATCATTCACCACATAGTGATGAATATGCAATCACTGCTAAAGCTCCCATTGAACCATGATATTGAGCTTTCCAAGCACACAACCAAAAATCTACTATACTGAAAATCATCTAGATCCACTCATTTACATATCCATCTAACAACTATACCAAGCACCACCAAGATCTCCAAAACCAAGTAGAAATAATCATCACTGTCAAAATGTTACACAAACCAGTGTGCCCAAGCTATCCATGACATCATGATACACATGCTATAGGTCCCCAACATTGACAATCCAGGTAATCTCTTATCATCTAACCTCTCATCTCAAAGCAACCACACTAATGCACAAATGACCAGAGACAAGGCCAGCTAAAAAATTTGCATCAACATTGAATCAACCTTGTGGATATAGATAGTCCACTTCCAAGTTATCCCACTGCAACTAAATGGGTGATCAATCCATACAACTACATAACTCATAGATCCAAAACACTGAAACATGCAAACCCATCATCACACTGGAAACTAAAAAATTGAGATTACAAATAGAATTTACCTTGTAGACAACATGATTGAAGCACCATATCCTTCTCAAATATATTTCACCAATCACGTCCACAATGAGCACCATAGTCTAGGAATCCACCAAGAACTACCACAAGAAATGATGAGTAACTAGTCACTTACCAACACTCCCATGTAGAGAAAGAATCACACCTTCTCACACCATGCACAAAGCATGCATGCAGAACTATACAACTATCTCATCTAGTAATGCCCCAAAAGCTAGGGTCTAGAAAATAGTTTAACAATAGCTCCACAAAATCACAAGTTTTCTTGATAGTGTAAAACCTACAAAACCATTGTGTTCGACAACACCCATGCACACCCATATCCATTTCACATATGGATGACTCAAAAGTATGAAACATAAACAACATAACAGTTAAACCAGAATAAAGGATTATCATGAATATGCATAACCATAGATTCTTTAAATGAAAATCTATAAAACCCTCAAATCCAAAGAACATGAATCTAAGTGATGCAAGTACAAAACATCCTCGAAAGGAAATAACAGTTCAAGAACTCCAGGCCCATATCAAGCCAACTCCAAAACCACCAACATGTACATGTATATGAGGGTGACAAACTATTGTAGGAGATTTCAGACCATCCAATGATCAGCTCCATAGCCTTCATGTAATTGGGGTACCACAAAACAATACTAGGAAAAACCACCCAACATAAGCACATTTCTCCATTATTGAGAAACAACCCAAGCTTCTCCATATCATCAAGGATCCCCTCACAAAAACACCCAATATGAAATATTTGTTGCAACACAACCATAGAGTAAATAATATTCCACCCCATGCATTGGGGTTATACCATTACCAACTCACGAGCTTCAAGTCACATAATTTCAATATGACCAACTCAAGTTTCTCCATCTTCCATACTACATGTTGTCTCTTGGAACTCAAATAAAAGGTAAATAATTTCTACTCATAAAAGAACCAAAATTTTAGTCGATTCCTTGAGATTTTTTCAAGCTTTCCACACTAATAAATCTTCACAAAAGGAATACCTACAACTAGAAACACCATGAATTCATTCGTGAATCAGCATGCAAGCACATGCAAGCCACATGTGAGCCCATGCAAGTACATGCAACTCACAAAATTGCACATGCAAGCAAAGAGCAAATTCCAGAAGATGGCTTTGATACCACTTGTTAGGAAATATCGGTCATCTCAAAAGGAAACATCCAAGATTAGTAGTGCCTTTGGTAATTTCAATTTCATCAGATTCCCACAAAGACACTTTCTACTATGCCACAAAGCAGAATCAGACAGTTCATTTCACACATTGACCCTTAGAGAAAAGTTAATGCTATTTAAACTAGTTCCAAACAACACCATTAAATAGATTCAATCAATTAGAAGCATTAAACATGAAAGATGGAACATAAAACATGAACACATAGATTTGTGTGGGGAAAACCCTTTTGGGTAAAAAACCCCACACTCCAAAATCCCACATTGCCATTGTATAATTCAACAACATAATATAGTTAGAAATACAATTCAAGCTCTAAGCCTTCACAAGAGATTTACATCTTGTTCCATCTAGAGAGAATCTGACAACATAACCCTACTTCGATCTTGCCTCCTTGCCATATTTCCTGGAACATTCAACATTTTATAACATTCATTCTCAACCAACAGGAAACGGTTTGATTCAACTTCCATAAACAAATAGTTACAATAGTCAACAACTAATCACTACTCTCCAACCTAGCAGTTTGACTTCTCCTTCATATATCGCTTGTCATGGTCAGGTTCCACCAAGACACATGTACACCACTTGTGTAATTTTGGAGAATCTATATGGGAATCTACAATATTCGCAACAAGTCTCCTGAAAAGACTTAAATATTCAACTACCAACATGATGTCACATCATCACCACTGACCAATCCTGCACACCCTACAAGAGTCTTTTGGGACTCACCATAAGGGGCATGAGGTTAGCTCGGGAACTGGGTATGTGCAGGATCATCATGGAAAAAATAGGCCCTTAAGTGGCAAATTTTTTAGAAAAATCAGAGTTAGGAAACTTGACATAAAAATTTGAATAAGTTATCTATATTATTTCAAAAATATGTAAGAATAGAATATGTAGAAAATTGAATGTAGTTTCTAAACTACTAGGTTTGTTTAAAAAAAAAAAATCTATTTGGTGGTGAAATTTCAATGCGGTACTTAAATTTTAGGGAAAAAAAATAAGAAGTAGGTCTTTGTCGACCACCTAACCACAATAAAATGATAATATTTTTTATAATATTTTAGATATAAAAAGTAGAAGAGCCTTTGTAATACAGTGTGATACATATTTTTTTTTTGTAATTTTATCAAATAAATAAAATTAATTATGAATTTTTATTACAACTTTAAAAATATAAAAGTGCGTTTGTCGACCACCTTAACTTGGTCAAATCTTCATGAAATTCAATTTTTTCTTTTAATCCTATAGTATCGCGAGAGTATAGAATGTGACACATGCTTTGGATTAAAAAAAATGTGATATCGTTTGAAAGATATAGATGTTTTCAATCATCCTATCAATGGGGACTTTGTTCGTGAATTTGAATAGAAAATGAATATAATAATTACTTAATAAATTCAAAGTAAAGCATAATTTATATCAGTGGAAAGCTGGGAATCTCTTTTAAAAACCCTTTTCGTTTCATCAATTTTGGGTAAAGAGATAGTCATCAATCACATACCCATCATATTACCACTTTTTGGCCCATCATGATCCTGCACATACCCAACTATTGGATCAATTTGATCGCAACTTTTGAACACATCGCTATGGTCCCCAAATCCATTGGCTTATTACTGAGTCAACCTCATTTCCAGATTGATGAGACACCATATTGTCTCCCACCGATATAATGAAGTCACACTGATGTAGTTCATATCATTCCATGTGGTCCCTACTACCGAGTCAACATGGCTTGCACCAATTATCACTTCCACCTTGAGTGCTCAGGTCCCACCATAGTCATCGGTCCATTGAGGAGACCACAATTTATGTCACATCGACTGCTACAAGTCTCATCGATATTGCTCCAATCGTTGTCATTGAAAATACAAACTTCAAAACCTCATGTCAGAGGTTGCGAAGTTCCCAAAACCTACGACATGTCGACAACAAAGGGATTGCTATGTCGCTCAAAAACCGAACATTAGAACCTTTTTCAAAAGTTATGAATTTCTCAAAACCCATGACATGCTGATAAAAAAGAGAACCTCAATGTCGCTAAGTCGGGAAGTTATGAAACTTTAGAACCTTGTGGCTTAAGCTAGGAAAAGTTGAAACCCAGTGACATAACTAACAAACCATTTCCTACCAATAGGATTTCGATCCAGACTATAAATTTTTTTCTAGTGATATTCAACTGTTTGTTTGACAATGCAGATGCCCGAACACCAATACATTTGAGGCACCATTTCTCAACAATAATTTTAGTATTATAATTACTAAAATATTATTACTCCGTTATTTATATTATTAATTTAAGAGGATAAAGTTTAACAAATCTAATAGTTGTTTATAACCTTAATGTAAGTCAAAAAAATCAAATACAAGATGATACACATCTAAAGGAGTTCAATTTGTAGTATTTTTCTTGGTACAAAGATACTGTGTACTATTTAAATAATATGTCTAGTCCAAAATATATGAATGAAAATCATAAAATAACTCTTAAGTGGCAATCTGTTAAGTATGCCATATTCACGAGGATCTATATTGGAGAACCAAATATAGTGTGTTACTTAGATGTGTTAATGAATCTAAAAAGTTGCTAAGATTCTTGAATAGATGCATAGTGGAGTTTGTGGAGGACATTATATGGCTAAAATAACTGCACATAATATTTTAAGGTTGGTGGCCCAGTTTGTTTGTCAATACATACATAATGGTAAGAAAATGTGATACATGTCAGAAAAATTCAGGTAAACTAAAATAT
>VDFB02023978.1:0-36745 GCA_007258455.2 Sequoia sempervirens
CAAACTTGGGCTAATATCCTCACCTCAAAATATCTTGGGGTTGTGGATGCTGAGGATGTTCCTAGATACAACTTACTAGGTAAGGGATCTATGGTTTGGAGCACCCTTAAGAGGGGAGCCAAGTTGATTAAGCAAGGTCTATTTTGGATTTGTAATAGGGGTTTTGAGGCTCTTTTCTTGTTTGATTCTTGGGATGGACATCCTCCTATTATGCATACTCATCCTCACTTTGGGTACTTGTGTAGACATGTTTTGGACATTGGTTGGACTCGTGTGGTGGATTTTAAATCCCCTTAGGTTCTTGACTAGGCTATGGTGTACAAGTGGAAGGACTTTCATGAGTGGCCGCTTGGAGGGATGAAGGAGGATCATAAGGAGATTGCTTACATTTTGGCTAGTAGGGTTTGTAACTCTTTGTTGGAGAGGGATGTTCTGGCTTGGGGAGGTGACCAAAAAGGAAAATTTATTGTGACCTCTAGTTATTGAGTTCTAGATGAGCATATGTTTGGATGTGTTAGGGCTCCCTAGTGGAAGCAAATTTCAAACAAATTCTCTTGGCCCAAGTGTAATTTGTTTTCCTAGTTGGTGATTTATAATAGGTGCCTGACCTGGGAGAATATTTGGAAGTGAGGCTTTTAGGGACCCTCTATGTGTGTTCTAAAGATGAGGCATGCCAACACGGTTGCTTCCATAGATCCCACCAGAAGGATATAAGAGCGGCCTTGGATAGAAGAATATTTAATACTTACACAAAATTGGTCACAATGGCATATTGCATAGAAGCCCAAACCTAGTGTAGACCTCATAAAGATGACATAAAGGAGAATATTGAGAAATGACAATTAGTGGTAGAGAAACTAACTATACAAAATGGAATTTTGGTCAGAGGAGAAACAAAGGAAAGAAAAGAAATTTGGTGCACATACTGCTCAAGGGAAGGTCATCTCCAAAATGATTTTCCTAAATCCAAATGAGAAAGAATTGCAACTACATTGCATGTAGAATTGAAGACAGTACCGGCTAAAACAAATACACTATATTGTGGAACTTACCAAGAATGAGATAGTCACCTCATCAAGGACTACCTTGAAAACCAATTTCAAATTTGGAACACTACGAATCATCTTGATCCAAGGTGCCCTATGAACTATAATTGTGGCATAAATAGGAAAATGGCATATATTAAGGGATTGGTGGAAGGACCTCTATATGATGTAGGTTATAGACAACCAACATGGAGAGATAACGGAGGTGCATATACATTACAAAATAATATACTAAAATATTACATGGGATATAATAGGTAATCAAACTACTAAGGAGGACTTGAGGACGTGATAGAAATAATCACCAAAGAAGTGATGCCACACGCTATAACTATGGAAAAAGGGACATTATGCTACAGAATGTTGGGCAGAAAAGAAAAGAAAATGTCCCTTTTGCAGAGATGATTCCCATTATATATTCAAGTGTAATAAAGCATAACAATACTATAAAAATATAACACATTCCAACAATGGTGATTTTCAAGACCACAAATGAGCTAAGGTAATCAAAGTCTAGTACAACAAGGAGTTAAAAGCTATGAAAGAATAGATAATTAGTCATCAGATACATCAAATGAAGACTATTATAGAGAAGAAAAACAAACACAAATAAGGAAAAAGAAGAAATCCAAAACAAAGAAAAATAAATTTACAGTGTTTACTTGACAAGGAATTGATACTAAAAGAAATAGACAATGGGATATTGAAGAAATCAGTGAAGAATTAGATTCAAAAGAAGATGAACATAACTACTTCAGATCAAGTGAGCAACAAGATAAGGTATTAGAAAGAGCAAAACAACAAATTATACAACAACAAAAGGATGAAATAGCATGTTTCTTATAATAAATGATCACATTGAAGAATTTAGCCTCTTTGGCTTAGCAAAAAGAACTAGTAAAATTGAAACAACTAGGAAAATGCTAGAACAAACAAAAACCACAGGTCCATAAAATTGCAGAAAACCATAATTGGAAGAATGGTCAGGTCTACTAACCACTATAAATTTGAATAACAATATAGTCAAACCTGTAATGGTCAATCTAGGTGCAAACCTAAATATTATTCCGACAACCACTTAGGAGAGGTTAGGTAGACTCAAGCTAATCAGAACACCAATGTACTTTAGTTTAGCAAATGGTTTTGGCATGGAGACCTTAGGGACATGGAAAATGTGGAAGTAAACATAAAAGGAATCACACAAATTTTTGATTTAGAGGTTGTTGAAATGAAGGAACCTTTTAACACCTTTAGAGCATTTCTAGGATTGAGATGGTTTGTTAATTCTAATGGGATAGTAGACTCTAGAAAGGAAGAGATCTCTTTTGCAGATAATAATAAGAAAGTTCATATTCCATTAGGAGAAAAAGAAGATAAAACATATGTAGAAGAAATTGAACAAGACAAAGAAGGAGAAGCTCCTAGAAATATCTACTCTATCTCAAGACTAACCACCACAAAAGAAGAGGAAGATCCCAATAGCTTCAGAGAAATTGAACTAGAAAGTGACAATGATAATACTGACAGTGAAGAAGTTTTAGACACATGGATGCAAGGGGAACATGAATTAACATCCTAGAAGGTATATGGATTTTGAAGAGCATTTATGGTTCATAAGAAACCCATTACACCTCTACAAACTATTAAAAACACAAGAAATACACCACAAATGGATAAAATCATCACAAAAACACTAATTCAACATCCTCTGGACTTACCCAAGTATACAAAATCAAAGAACTCAATAAACCAAAAATGAGTAACCTCTAGAAGAAAACAAGGCTATCTAAGGTATAAATATGGGACCAAAAAATCACTAAAATATAGGGATATCACTCTTAACAAGACAATGATAGCCTTAATAGTCAAGTATAATTATCCACAAATAATGGGTAGGCCTGAGTATGAACGTCAATTTCCTCGACCTAGACTTAAATAAATAAAATGAGGGATTAGAGAAGAGAACTAGATAACCACCCTAATATAACTCAAATAAATTTAGCGCATAATGTAATAGCCTCTTCATACACTACAAAAAATATCTAACAACCTCGTTGTTCTACTCAAAAGAATTACCAATGTCTTAACCACAAGTGAATAATTCATGATGCCATCACATAGCAATAATTTTTTTCTTGTAATTCAAAGACTAAATGCACATCTAAAATAACACATATTCCAAACTTTCCATTTGCATTTATAATTGAATATTATAATCTTTCCAAAACAATGACATATATAATATCTCAAGATAACATCTCTTTCATTACAACCTCCATAAAAATGGATATAAGAGAACATACATAGCTCAATTGAGCTTCATAAGCAATAGATACACAAATTGGTCTTGATGTTGCTACATTGGTGCATACATTCTAGATGTTCCCATTCCTTGGTGCATACATTCTACTTGCCCCCAATACTGGCCCAAACATCCCCAAACCTTGGTCACCAATTAATGAGGAGAAGCATCACTCAAGCACTTTTTTGCCAACCACGAACTCAAATGTGGTCCCCTGCACATCTGCCACGTATGGATAGATGGCCCTACCCTTCGATGAAGATATTGGTTGGTAAAACCCCATAACAATTAGTCTTCCTAAGGTTAGTGTCGTGTCCTACAAACCACAACCTAATCATACGCTAGCTACACCTACGAGTATGAAAATCCTAAACTAGAATGTCTATACTGGATGACAATGAACTGAAAATGTAAATAGTGGCTACTTACACTACTTTAGCCAAAGTTTCATATAAAAGATTCATCTCTTCACCCACTACCTTAGCTTGATTTGGTTAATGACCATTCATGTATTATGCATAGGCAATTCCCTCCATTGGGTAATCTTTAACCCCAGGAACAACCTATGACTATAAAATTCCTACTAAGTAATTCAAGTAACTCCTACTTATCGAGTAACCAAATAACATTTCACATCATTGAATGACTCTAGTACCAAAGTATGATTCCAACTACAAAAGTTCCCAATCAATGGTTTATCTCAACATTAAATGACTCCATTCAAAAGTACTAATAAATAACCTCAAATTAAAAGTATAACTTGTAATGATGGAAAAAAGGTCCCCTCCTAACATGGCCTTGATTTAGTGTTGTAATATGTCTAACATATTCACATTAGGTCTTGGGCCCTTGTGAACTAATGAATTTAAATAGTACCTTACTAAAGTGTTGTGAAGTGTTGTAACACACTTTCACACTTTTCTAGGGATTTATTAATTACCCAAATCTCTTTTTGTACCTCAACCATGCCTTATCTAAGGTGTTATAAAGTGTTGTAACACACTTTCACACTTTTCTAGGGTTTTATTTAATAATTGGGCTTCTTTATGCTTTAATTTGCCTTATTTTGCATCCACAAGCCTCATTTAAGGCATCTTTTTGAGGATAATCCTGACACAAATCAATATCCAATCATAATTTAGGTGTTTTCAAGTTGAATGGGAATCCTTATAGGAAGTTTGAGTTCACAAGAGCATTCAAGTGTTTACAAGAGCATTCAAGAGTCTTCAAGCGCAGATTATCAAGCATTTTAGAGCATTATTCAAGCATCAAGCATCATGTCAAAGTCTTCATGCATCATGTTTGTTTTGGAGCTAACAATTTTGATGTAGGATTTTGTGATTCAAGTTAGAATTTCAAATCAAGATCTATCCTATTCAAGAAACATTCATGGTCTACATCCATTGGATCCATATCACACATGTTTGCAACATCTTATTGATAGGGTTTGGTGAGTTGCAACATCTTATTTTGTTCATTCGTCATTCTCCATTCCTATTTCAAGGTTTGATTACCAAAACGGGGTTTGACCAAGGCAAACCCCTATGCACTAACAAAACAACATTTTTCCCTCTCTTTAGTGTGTGATTTGTAGGTTTAGATTGAAGATACATTGAAGAGCAAGTTTGGAGAAATTTGTCAAATTTTTCATCAAGCATTGGAGAAAATTGGAGAACACTTACGAGTTGATTTACATAGATTCGGATTTGAAAACCTGAAGAAGCAGATTGAGCAAACTGAGGAGAGCAGGTTCAGACCTTGAAGTTTTAGAAAACCCTAATTGGATTGATTCACCACTTCTAGCAAATGAGTCCCAGTCTAGGTCAAATTTTAGATTTTTAGAGATTTGGATACCCATTTGCAAGATTCATGTTTTTGCATAGAAACCCAGATCTAGGACTGATTTTCCCAACTTGGAATATGAGTCCCAGTCAACATTAAAGTTATAATTTCTAGCATTTTAGGGCCTCATTCAATCTCGTTTAGATTCCTAGGTGCACACATTTCATCTCACAACTTGTTATTCTGTTTTATTTGCATTTCTAAGTCATTTAGTTAAAGTTTGCATTGAATTAGGGTTTAGCATTACATCTTGCATTACATTTGTCTTTCCAAGTTCTTACTTGGTGGTGAACCCTTCATTAGTTTACAATTAACCCCTAGGACAACCCTATTGCAAGATCTCTTTCTCCTTTGCATTGAGATCTCTAGGGTTACCCTTGAATGAAATTGGAAAGTGGGTGTGCTCTATGTCCTAAAACCATATGAAAGCACTCTGAACCCACTTTTTCTTCATTTCACAACCTTCAATAAGAAATGACTTCACTCAAATTATAATCTTATCAATAAATGACCTCAATCAAAAGAATAATCATATCAATAAATGACTCATTCAAAAGTATAGTCTCAACAATAAAAGACTCTATTCAAGAGTGTATTCTCATCAATAAAAGACTATCCAAAAAGAAAGTTTTCATCAATAAAAAGACTTCATGTCAAGAGTGTAAAACAACCAATCAAGTAACAATTCCAACTTAATAGGGTATTCCCACCTATGGCTCCAATCAATAGTAATTAAAAAATTCAAGGGATTAACTTAATCACATAGGTAATCCCATCCTTAGTTTACCCTAATCCAAGGATAAAGTCATCAAATCAATGAATATTATGATCATGTAGGTTAATCACAACCTATGTGCTATGGTACCAATCAACAATCAAGTAAATATCCCAACCCACTAGGTTATTCCCAACCTAGGGTTTTCAGTCAATAATCAAATAAAAATTTGGTCAAGCGATCAATTAGAGACTCACAACATGGATTACATGTCGTTATATCTTATCCAAAATGATATATATTCATACCAACATTATTGTCATGTTTGCTAACCTTATTGACCACTAGGGTTTACCTAGGATAATATGTGTTGTGCCTTCAACACACATGCCCTATTTGGAATGGGGACCCTCTCTTTCCTTCACCTTATCGGTCGCTTTTGGTTTCCTCATTTTGTGTGCCCCCTATTTGGTGTTCAAAATAGTTAGTGAGCTTTAAGAGTTCATCTTGAGTCGACCTTGTTTTTTCCCCTCAAAATTTCAAAGTCCTAAGTCCTTGCAGAATCCCACTGGCTGTTTGCCTTGGCTTTACTAAGTCAGCGTCCATGGAGCTCATCGGGCCTGCCTTGGTGGGTCACCCCTCTCATATTTCCATCGATTCATTGCCTTGTCTCAAACGACTATCCCCTACCTACTTTCCGCTCACTGGGACTCGATGTCTCCAGTGTCGTCACTTCATCAATGAACTATCCAATGGCTTTTCTTTGTCGGCTTTCTACCTGCCGAAACTCAATGTATTTGGCGCCATCTATTCATTACTAAACTTGCTAACATCCATCCCCCGACAGCTACTTGACCGTCGAACCCCGGTGCTCCCACGACCATTTTTGAAATTGTAGCTTACCAACCCAATGTTCGTCATACGAGCATTTATTGCCAGCATTTAATGCCTTATTTTCTATAAATAGGTGAGTTTGAGTTGTCATTGTCATTTTTTTAGTTGAGCAGAAAGAAGTTAGAGTGAGCCAGAGCCATCTCCCCACGCCGCCTCCGAGCTCGACAAGTGTCACCGCCGATCCAACGCATCTGCTAGCTGATTTCTCACCTCTTCATTGGATTTTTGAGGTGAGTTTGCCGCCTACACCCCATTTTGAATTTTTCTTTGATTTCTAGTAAGGATGATGAATTTGAGAGAAGAAAAACTCATGAACTAAGTAGAAGAGCTTAATGCGCACGAAACCCATATGATAAAATCTTGACAAAAATTCACAAATCACTACATGACGATCATGAAACTTGCACCCTTTGTCGTTGTTCTTGAGTCAGGGCTCTCGCCTTTCATGGGCCCGTGAACCCCCATTACTACCAATGACCTTTGGGATGAAGTTGAATTTAAAGCAACAAATGACCCTTTTAGGCCTACCATCATGGGAGGTCCCATCTCATTCGCTGCCCGAACTTAGAAAACTCACAAACTGAAATGAAGGTTTAGCAAACCACTAAGGCCCAACCCCACGGGATTCCATCCTTGGGGTGTCACTCATGAATTGCCTTTCCAAAGTGGCTTTTGGACCTTAGCTTCCCTGTGGTCGAGCCTCACTCCTCAAATTTCCCTGAGTTCACTCTTGAAAAATCTCAAGTCATGACCATATCGAGCCCCGCTTGGCGGATTTCCGTTCGCGGGCTGCCACAGTAGGACTGTCGTCTCTTATGACTTTTGATAAATGACATCTTTCCCTTCAAACACCAAGTCTCCCTCCGTCGGTCACCTTCATTTTAACCTTTAACGATCAAGTGTCAGGCTCTTCGTAGGTCCCACCTTGTAGACTTTAGTCTACGGGCTACTGTGTCAAATTTGTCATCCACAATGACCCTTAACCTTTAGCGTTCTGACCTCTAGGTTCCACTCACCTCACAATTGTTTGAATGAAAATGGTGAAAATCGCTAAGTGGTCAGCCTTAGATGGGTTTCCCTTACCGAGTTGTCGTCTTCGGGACTTCATCTTGTCCTCGTCGTGCTTACACGAAAACTTGCCTCCATCCTTCCGTCCTTTAGGACCTAGCCACTTCGTGACCTTTGCATTCACCAGTGACAAACAACGAAATGTGACAACCTTATCTTCCACTAGACCCGACGTGGCGGGTTACTCCCACCGAGCTACCATATGATGTTTGTCATATCAAACAACAATCTCTTAGCGGACATCCACTTCCTTCGACTTGAAATGCCTTAAGGGAAAAAGAGTTATGCCACCGCCACTCAGACCCGTGGGTCCAACCCGTCGAAACTCCGCCCCCAAAATGACGTCTTGCCAGAGCTATTTTGAATGACAAACATCAAACAACAAAGCTCCTTTTTTATTCCAATTGCCCAAAAGATGATCCAAATGCCCTCCAATCACCAAATTGACTTTGAACCATGTATTATTATAGGGTACTCTCCTCAATGGACCCCCATAAATTGATCAAACATGAAGTCGGGTTAGGACAGGTAGGTCGTCATGCCTTGATTACCATCCCTCTTGTAGCTCCTCCTAAATGGCCATCAACCTAGGGAAGTCTGCCCCTTGGGCCCGAATTGTTGAAACTCCCTCCTGCAACATGCTAATGACAATTTGAATGAAATGTTAGGGTTCTTAAATGATGACTTATCTGATCTAACACCGTTTTGCAGATATTTGGCTAATGTTTCCATGTTTTCATGTTTGCTTGTGCTCACCCCTCTTTTGTCCACTGGATATATGGAATTAGGTGCAGGACCTTCAGGAGAAACTGTGGAGAAGGACAAAGGAAATAAAAAAACCAAGGCACCCCACGGGAAAGACGACAAATATTATATGAAGTATAAGTTCCAAGGGGAACCTCTGAACTCCAAAGTCACCTCAACCTAGAAGGAGGTATCTGACACAAACGTCAGACATGTAGACATTGATTAATTCAAACAAATAGTCTGAATCAACCTTAAAATAGAGAATGCAAGAAATATCAGAAGCATTGGGTGGGATAAAGCCGTAGGCTTTCCTCCTACCCTCATCGCCCCCGAGCTTGTTATGGCCTACAAAGAGGTATATCAAGAAGAGACCAGAACCATAGTAGACATAGATGGAAATGTCTTAGTTGACATGTCTGCTAAGGCAATAACAAGGACTTTTCATATCCCTACCTTCAGAGAGATGGAGGTGCCAACCATGGATGATGGCAAGGCTATGTGGGATCAAGACCCCCTCAAGTGTAAAAGACTTATTAATCAATATTGGTTGAAGGAGAAGAGGCGCAGTGCTGCAAAGGTTCCCCAGGAGCTCTTCCATAGTGACTTTTATGAGGATTACCATGATTTGGTGACCCTACTAAGTAGAGTAATGGGCCTTCCTACTACTGCCTACTTCCAAGAATAGATGTACTTCGTAGAGGAGATTCTTTGTGGAGAAGCGAAGTTCTACTAGGCAGGAATAATCAGTGATTGCTTCCACGAGCAATTTATGGCTATAAAGAAGACCTCCAAATTTTACATGACATCTTACTTGGTCTATTCATTGGTTGAACGGATGCAATACAAAGGCTTATTCAAAGCTCCAGATGAGGAACCAGGTAGGGAGTTGAAAGTCTATGACAAGTACCCTCAACTATAATTCAGAAACTTCAAGAGGGACTACTGCAGAGTCAATGACACTTTCATAGGTCGTATTATTAGATTGCTCGAGGGTGACTTCAAGAGGAGAGTCTCCCACAATTCCAATGCCTTCCTTAAATAGGTTTCCTTCTTATTCATTCAGTATCCAAAGTTCACCTAGACCCATGTTGAAGGTTTTTTAGAAAAACCATAAAAGCTGCCCCGATATCCTAATGACCGAATAATACTGTCAGAACTCTCTCAACAGCTACGACATGCACACGCCCTTTTGAGTAGCAAGCATAAGGCGGGATCCCCTCTCCTTTGGCCAAGGGCTATACAAACTCCATACCTCTCAATGTGTCGACAATTCAGAGAAAAAATTGGTGGAATACCATTTGAGACTCCACACTGTCCAGCCACAGATGGAACCCTATGGTAAACTCAAGAAGGTAGTTGGACTTGAATACACCCATTTACATAGAGTTGAGGACTTTTGGGCTAATTTAAAGGATGATAATGAAGTGCGAATGAGGCACTACATGCGGATGATAACATATTTCATAAAGAAAGTCAACTTGTTCCTTGTATTGGATTAGGTAGCAAAAGATGAAAATACAGTAATGAATCCTCGATATAGCGCAGTTGTCAATCTCCCGTTGCCACTGATTGACTGGGATGAGCAAGAGGTTGACGACCTCAATATTCTAACCAAGTCCATTGAGGCTAGAACAAAAGAGTAGATTTATGGGAGAATTGTCCAATTGAAGCAATAAGGGGTCACTTTGACCTATGAGGGGCTCGAGAATCAGCCAATAAATGAAATAGACAGTGGGACAACTATTGCCCCATCAAGAGAAACTTCAAAATCTCCTATGTCCACTAGGTCAAGGAAGAGAAAAGAAGCTACTGAGCAACAACCCAACCCTAAGGTGTACATGAGAAAGGATTCAGAGGGAGAACCTTCTAAGAAACATAAGAGATTAGGCAGTTTCATAGAGATGCCTACCATCCAAGAGGACCCTCTCCACGAAGGAGAGGAAGAAGAGGTTGAGCAACCAAAATATTCACTTACTGCCTCCACTATTGCTGCCCCTTTGCTTGCCTCTTAGGAAATGGTAGCTACTTCTTCGTCTGTAGTGGATATCTCAGTCCACCTTGCCTCTTCTCCACCCTCTGTGTAGGTTGTGACCATAGAATCTTCTTTTTCCACCACCTCTCCACTCTCTTCTACTTCCATGTCTCCAACCACATCTCTCTCATTAGCAGCAACAACAATTCCAATACGCACACTCTCACTTCCAGAGGCATTCTCCCAACATATGCAAAATGTTCCTACAGAGTTGTCGGGAGTGTTGATGAATCCAACTATTCAAGCTACCCTAGTGTAGATTCTTGCCAACATTTCTACCTCAACTCCTCCGACTGAACCACTGGAAATGAAGGCTATAATGCGTATTTTTGAGGAGTTAGAGAGGCAAGAAAAGGAAGCAACAAGGGAATTGGAGGAGGAAGTAGATGACTACCATGAACACCTAGAGCACTAGCATTTACAAATTGATAAGGTGGTCCAAGAAGGAGAGGAAATAGAGTCTTCTAAGGGTGATGAAGAAGAAGATGGCATCAAATATATTGTGGAGACCTTTGATGCAGACCTTGAAGAGGAGTTGGCTAGGTAACTCAGGGATGGCCGGGAGGAAGTGGAAAGACCACCTTCTGAGGAAGAAAAGGAATCAAGTGA
This sequence comes from Sequoia sempervirens, assembly GCA_007258455.2. Lineage (NCBI taxonomy): Eukaryota > Viridiplantae > Streptophyta > Pinopsida > Cupressales > Cupressaceae > Sequoia > Sequoia sempervirens. The sequence goes on from VDFB02023978.1 coordinate 11,256, forward strand.
CAAAATGGAAGATACTGAACTCCCAACTGAAGAGCACGACAAAAGCCCCAAGCATGATGAAGAAATTCCTCTCTCAGAAGAGCAATAAGAGCAAGAAAAGAAAGAACAAGAAGATGTGTCACCTCAGCATGAGGAAGAGGAGAATAAAGAAGAAGATAAACCCAAAGGAGAGTCTGAAGCTAATAAGAGCCTTGAAACAGAACAACCTGAGGAGTGTGAGTGTGATGAAGAAGAAGAAAATGAAACTAAAGGGGAAGACAACCCCAAAGATAATGCTACCTCTGAGTCCCCACAAAAGGAGACAGTATTTATTTAGGACTGATGAAGAGGAAGGAAGAATAGAATGAGAGGCTCTAGGAAATAAAGAAATCAAGATCCAACACACCCACGAGGAAGAAGGAGGTCATGAATCACCAAAGGGGGAATCTCAGATGCCTAAGTGGCTTAAGAAATAGTTAGAAAAGAAAACCCCAACATTAAAGGATCCAAGGGCAAAGCTAGAGGATATCTTGGCCTGAGCCCAAATAAGTCTGAAGGAAGAAAAGAAGCCTAAAGTCAAATCCAAACTGACCATGGATGCTTCCGGATCTAGGACCATGCAAATTGCCATGATAGTTGTGGGTGCGGAAGGGGTAGGCTATAATGTCTCCACCATCAACTTGGGGACAACCACTAGAGAAAAAAAATAGATCATCTCTAAGAGTCTATTGCCATAGTGGTACATTAGATGCACAAGGATAATATCTCCAAGGAGGAGTTGAAGGCACATGTGGCTGATTTAACAACATATATCCAACAATGGTCATCGATGGAAGAGCTCCCTACCACGTCCTTGGCACCACCACAACTGTTGCCCAAGGAGAAAATTGACAAGCTTGAGAAGAGAAAGAATTGGATAAAGGCCACAGAAGATTGGTTTGGGAAAGTCCTCTATAATGGCAGTATGGGCTTGAGATGTGCAGTCAGGACCGCCAATAAGTTCCTAGAGGTGTTAAGGATACTTGAAAATACAAGGAAGTTTTGCACTGACTTCCCCAATCTATATAGAACCACGTACCCCAAACTTGAGGCCATCCTCAAGATACTAGATAGATTATGGGAAAAGGAGCTTAACTTGGTGAAAGATGACCACTGGCTCATTGAAACTTGGAAGTTGAGCTTGGATCACCGAAAAGAGGTGTTGGAATGGGTGTTCCATGAGGTGGAAATGGACATTGATTGGGCTAAGGAAATCAGAGTAGATTGTGTAGAATATTTGAAGTTGCTGAAAAATCTTGATATGCCCACAAGTGAGCTAGATGCGAATAAATTAGAGTCGTACTTCCAAAAGAAGTTGGAAAGAAAAGCTACAAATGCACTAAAACCCAATTTCCTAGGCTTCATTGCACGAGTCCTTTCTCAGTCCAAGCAAGTAGTGAAGAACACACCCAAGTATCACAAGGATGGGGATACCCTCACCAACAAATCAAGAAGCTAAAATTCCAGGTGATGCAATCATATATATTGGAATAGAGCAAGCTCTAGGCGTTAATCTTGAAGTTTATAGAATATGCCACAATCAAGAAAAGCGAAGGAAATCTGGTTATAAAGATGAGTTCCTCACAAAATAACTACAGTAAAAAGGAAATAAACAAAAGAAAAATTGGTACAATGCTATCATGTGAGGACAAAATAGGGAAAAAAATATGTAATTTTAAATTGTAATATATTTGGGGGTAGGTGAAACCCTAGTTTGTAGTGAATCATGGCCACACATGAAAATCAATCTTGGCCATTTATTTTTCTTTTTGAACACTATAAATAGGGGGTCTCCTCTCATTTTCAAGAGAGAGTTGAGTTGTTGTAAAGGTATGCTGCATAAACTTTAATAGAAGTTCATTTGCTTTGGTGAATTCTTGGGTTTCTATTGCATGTTACATGGTTCATCTCCCATAGTTAGTTGATTTAGATATATTTACTTTGTTGTTCTTCATGTTTCAATTTGCTTTGGTAGAATAGTTGATGTTGTTCAATGATTGTGTAGCATTTTGTTGTGTTGATGCCTTTCTTGTCCATACTTTTTGTTGTTTATTGATGGTAGATAGTTGTGTAAAGTTAGTATGGGCATAAACTAAAAGTTGCTCCAAACTTCTATCTTTTATTCATGCATGTTTATGGTGAATGAATGGTTGAATATTTGCAGTCCTTAGAAGCTTGCACAAGTTTCATGATACTACGAGTCAATCTGGTTAAGTGAAATTATGTTTTGGGAAGGTTGTCCATAGTAGAACCCTCCATGATCACTGTTCATTGCTAATTTCAGACCTAGGAAACTCCTCTCTTCCCTGCCCCTTTTCATTTTTTTTTAATAAGTAACCTATGCTAAGGTTCATTGCACATTGTAAAGCCAAATATCAGGCTAAAATAGGAGTTTAAGATTGTTCTTCGAACTTGTAGCAAATTGCACATTAACTTCCCATCTCAAGAACTTCATTTTAAAATTCACCTCACCTTTAGCCACACTTCGTAAGTCTGCCTTGTGATTACTAACAAAATCACATTGAAACAAGCTAAGAAATTCCATGCATGTCTTGAACTGACACCCGAGAGACCTTGGGATAGTGTTCTGCAATCTGATTGTGGAAGATTGTATTTCAAGAGAGGTGATGCACCTATGCATTATTTGTGTTGAGAAATTGCATAAAACACCCACCAAAAATATGCTATAAAAAAAGTTACCTCATATATGCACTTATGGCACATTTATCAAGAAAATCAAACAATTTCCATATTTCGGCTCTTCAACTAAGCATTGCCTATAAAACCTCTTTCTTTGATGTAGTATTTAATACTATCATAATTACCTATTCCATAACATGGAATACATAGTAATGAATGACTTAGTAAGATATATAGGCTTCATCTATCATAGTAATAATAGTATATTCATTCACTCCTTATTATGGAGTACATTTAATCACTCAAATAAAAGCCTCAACAACTAGAACAATAATAATTATTTCCCTTTCTTCTAACAAATAAATGCATTTTCCTCACAAGACAACAACAACACTCAATCTTTTCAAAAATATATAAAGTATAAAAGGGTAGAATAACATGCATGTTAAACGCTAATCCCAAATGAAATAAACTAACTTCCAAGCTCAACCCACTCCAAGTCTCTTTAGTAATTCTCCAAATCCACACACATAAATTCTCACAATGACTCTCTTAACTCTCCTCACAAACAACTCTTAGCTCAAACAAAAATAACTCAGATAAAATACAACAAAATGTAAGTGAATAATGCGTCCAACTGAGGATTTCCTCTCCCCTATTTATACAAAAATATGAGACATTTCTACCTACATGCAAGCTATGCTAAATGACACTTCTTGGCTTCAAAGATCAACTCAACAATTAAAGACAATAGGTGGCAACATTTTAAAGCAATACTCATCAAAATAGAACAACAAATCAATTAAAACAGAGATAGCAAGAATTCTTTCCAAAAATGCAAGGTAAAAGATCAACAGGTTGACTCTAAATATGCTAGCTTTTACATGACTTATTCTACACTTAGTCTTCCATTACCAAATAGAGTTAACAGTTTAGACTTCTATTTGCAATGAAGTTTTCATATTTTGGGGCCACCTAAAACCATATATCCTACATTTTAGTGTTTTTTGTGCTAAGACCAAGTGAGTGTTTAAATACTCTTCAAATATCTCTTTTAACCTTTGACTGAGTCTTCTAAACATTGTGTTATATTTGCAAGCTTGTCAATGCATATTAAATGACTTTAGCGCTACCATACTCAACATTATTTACCATATAGTCTTTACCACTATGCGTTGCTTTTGTTCCTATTCTAAAGGAAAGAAAACTTATTATTCCATGCTAGCTTATATGCAACCCAGAGGTTATAATGCATTAAAGAAATTTTGTCTTATCTTTTGCACTTTCCAACATTTGGTATAGTGTTGGTTATTTGCTTGGTCTACTTTGTTTAGAGTGGTGCAGCTATTACTCTACCTACTGGTGAAATAAAAAAATGTCTCATCGATTAGCCAAATAAAAACATGTATTTTGGTTAATTATGAAGTTTATCAAGACTAAGCATGTTGAGGAAAGTAATAGATTTTCAATTGCAGCAATCAAAGATTTCATCATATCTTGAAAATTATGATCTGGGTTTTTGAGATTTTTGGTTACAAATTAGGAAACAAAAAGATAGAAAAACCCATTAAATTTTACAAAAACCTAGTTCATGGTTTGAGAGAAAATTTCACCCGTCTGATGCTTCAAAAATCTGCTTCCATGCTCTGAATTTTCTGGAGCTAAAAATCATATGCTCAGAAATTGTCAAAAACGTAGTCTTTGTAAAATAGTGATATCTCTCTCATTTCTTAATGAAATTTAAAAATTCAAAATGTTCTGGAAAGTAGATTGGAAGTGCTAAAAACCCTTTTGAGAATTTGGCATGATTAACATCAAGAAAGGAGCAGTACGTGACAAAAGATGACTGAGATAAAGGTGGCAAGATCAAAGGCAACTGCTCCGGAATGTTCTAAGTTTAATGAACGACCCCTCCAAAATAGGCTATTGGATCCACATTCTTAGTGGATTGGTTAGGTAGTTATAAAATATTAATTTTATAAATACAATGTAATAAGTTGATCAAAAAGGAGGGGATTAGAAATACTTGTTTTTTCCTTAAGAAATAGGATAGTTGCTAGTTTCATTTTAAGCAATGTATTTTCAAAATTTTTAGAGTAAATTTAAATTCAAAAAAGTTTTCATTTCCATCAAGCTTTTCATTTCCAGCAAAGTGTGAAGTAGTTTAGCATTTTGAATTCATGCAAGTGTGTCTTATATCAATTTCCTTTCATGCAACTTTCCTTTTATGCAAGTGTGTTTTATAATAGGTTTGATTTCTACAAGTTTGATTATAGAATAGACTGTCAAGCAAGTTTTCTCGTTTCTCTTTTGCATACAACTATAGGCACTGCCTTGGATTGATAAGTTAAATGATGAGGATTACAATGACCCCATCATTTTTGGTGTCGTTGTCAGGGATAAGTGTCATTAAGGAATCAACAAAACCAGTTTGACAGCCTTTTAAATTTAGAAGTTTCTCAAAAAAGATTTGTCTCTCAAAACCCCCCAAAATGCCAGCTCTAAAGAGAAACCCCCTATCTATTTCAAGATATCCTTAGTTGAAGGACCATCACTCCAAGTCCTAGCAAATGATATTTCTTTAAAGAAAGAATTGATGGATTATTACTTGCAAGAGGTGAAAAATACAACGAAGAGATTTTATCTTCATTACAAAAACTTTCGAAAAAACAACTTAATTGGAGACCTTCAAAGTCCAAGAATGGCTGCCCAATCAAATTTTTGAAGTCAAAGGAGGGTTTCCCAATCAAAGATTTGAAGAACAAGGAGTTGTTTCTAGTCATACATGCAACAGATCAAAAGGAAGTATTGTAAGATCTCTCCAATCAACCCATGTATTTGCTGGAATCAAAAATCGTGGAGAAGGTTTTCACTTCAAAGGAAGGTGAAGCTTTGAGTTTCAAAATTTTTGTCATCTTCTTTTCATTATCTTCTCTCAAGAATTTTAATGCATGGAAAAATATTTTGAGAAGGGGAAGATACTTTTCACAACCAGTTAATGGTTTTGTATAACCGCTCTACATCATTAAGTAGAGTAGGGCAGGTTTTCCTTTTCTACAAATAAATGTTCTACACAAGTTATTTCCTCTTCTCAAAGGCTGTAAACATGCACTTTTATGTGAAAGTTGTTGCTCTCAAAATCTACTGTAAATATTTTGGCATTATGGATGACTAGTTATTACAACTTTGGGATCTAGTTTCAACACTAAAACTTCAATAGTATGGAAGCAAAAATAATGATAGAGAGATTTGAATTGTTATTCAATGCAAAGGATCAAGTTGCAGCTCTCAAAAGTTGAAGAAATTATTTACATGCAGCATGGAGAAAGTTACTAAAAAATGAATTTTAAAGGCCTGTTATGAGTTGCAAAGGGACTTGCAACATTTTAGCTGTGGGGGAGATGATGAGACAAAAAAGTTTCATCTATTAGCCAAATAAAAACATGTATTTTGGTTAATTATGAAGTTTATCAAGACTGAACATGATGAGGAAAGTAAGAGATTTTCAATTGCAGTAGTAAAATATTTCATCATATTTTGAAAATTATGATCTGGGTTCTTGAGATTTTTGGACACAAATTAGGAAACAAAAGGATGGAAAACTCATTAAATTTCACAAAAACCTAGTTCATGGTTTGAGAGAAAACTTCACTAGTCTGATACTCTGAAATTTCTGGAGCTAAAAATTAGGCACCTACAAATTGTCAAAAATACAGTCTAAGTAAAACAACGATATCTCCCTCGTTTCTCAATGAAATTTAAAAATTCAAAATATACTGGAAAGTAGATTAGAAGGTCTAAATTTTTTTTTGATTTGGAATGATTAACATCAAGGAAGGAGCAGTGCGTGACAAAAGATGACTGAGATAAAGGTGGTGAGATCAAAGGCAACTACTTCAGAATGTTCTAAGTTTAATGAACCCATCCAAAATAAGATATTGGATCCACATTCTTAGTGGATTGGTTGGGTAGTTATGGAATATGAATTCTATGAATACAATGTAATAAGTTGATCAAAAGGGAGGGGATTATAAATGCTTGTTTTGGCCAGAGGAAATAGGATAGTTTCTAGTTTCATTTCAAGCAATGTATTTTCAAAATTTTTAGAGGAAATTTGAATTCAAGCAAGCTTTCATTTCCAGCAAAGTGTGAAGTATTTTAGCATTTTCAATTCATGCAAGTGTGTCTTATATTAATTTCCTATTATGAAACCCTTTTTTTATGCAAGTGTGCTCTATAATAGGTTTGATTTCTACAAGTTTGATTGTAGAATAGATAGTCAAACAATTTTTTTTCGTTTCTCTTTTGCATACAACCATAGACACCGCTTTGGATTGATAAGTTAAATGATGAAGATTATGACCCCATCACCTACATGCCATATATTCCAAATGAAATCAATGTTATTCCTTAAACTATGTGCCCCAATATGCATTTTCAGTGCTAATCATTTAGTTTATTTTAAAATATTTGTATATATAACATAATATATATACATCTAACTTATGATTTCATCAAATACATTATTTGATATTCAAATACACATACACATATTTCAATAATAATGACATATAAACATATAATCAAAATAGTTAGATACATACATACATGCATACATACATACATATATATATATATATACATACATACATATATACACACACACATATACATACACACACACATATATTAATACATATGTATATACGTTTACGTTCATGATAACTATATACACATATATGTATATTCATCTTCATCGATGAGTACATTCATGAAATGTGCACCTACGCATATATGTCATAAATGTATAATTGACATCCTCATGCGTAGCATGCAATCACATACATTTATACATATAGTCATTCCATGTATATACTTATTGACAAAATATAAATATATGAAGGACTTTCACAAGACTCAAATACATAACCAAAATAAAAACATCCAAAGAGCAAGATCATAAACTGATACCAAACATTCATAACCTAGTACAAATTATGCAAAATCACAACTAGAGGTTACTTACCATTTTCCCAAAATTTTGACTCAACTAGGCCAAACTAAAAGTGAGTGTGTGAAAGCTTAGTTAGGTTTCATTGAGGGTTACCCGAGCAATCAGTTCTCTTAAGTGATACTTCCCCTCCCTTTTGGAGGATTGAATTTGTCATTGCATCCAGCTTAGTAGAACACCAGGGTAGTTAGACGTTCATAGTAAATTTGTTTACATCATAAAACATTTATATCAATAAAGCATCAAATCATTCATATTGCAATACATAACATTCCATCAATTCAAAACATGTTCATTATTTTGTATTTATTAACATCTTGTTGCATATTCACATATTTCATTCACCTAACAAACATATTAAGGTCACAATTTACATTGATCAAAATTTTCACTCATAATGGTAAAAGTAACTCAGTAACTATGAAACAGGATGTAACAAAATAATTAACTCATCGAGAAAATAGAGTCATGGGAAAATAACAGGTAGAAAAATGTGGGAAGATGAGAAAATGGCTAGACCATTTATTACTCCTACCTCTTAAGAAAGTTATAAATATATAGCATTTCCTTTCCCATTCTCACTTACTATGAATTATATCCTTGCTAAAGAATTCAAGCTAGCTTGTGCCAAACCCTAAGCTAGTTACTAATCCACTACAATTTTTTCAACTCCTAAGATGTCCACAACCACCCTCATTGATATTTCTTATAAGTTGAGGCAAAAGTATTAAATATTCCAATACAAAGCGATGAAAACTAACCCAATAGGGGCATTCTCAAAAGTACCTGTGGATTTCATCTACATAGAAGACATTTGGAAATACACTCACGCACCCATCACAAATATTGATCATACTAATTTTAAATTCTTGAGGTACACTCTCCTACAACCAAGCACACAACAATATCTACCACAATACAAGAACATCATATAGAAAAAATTGGATGTTTGGAAGGAATTTCCAGACTTCATGATGTAGGAAGATTGGGTCCAGATAATATTGAGTCAATTTCATGGTGAATACCTCTACTTTGACTAACCTTACAAGATCACCAAAGATGCTATCCATGTAGTGATAGGCCTATGGGCTTAAGGAGAAGTTCCACCAAAGAAGACCATAAAAAATGTGGAAGTCACACAACTCACTGGAGCAACATACGATGGTTGGAGCCTAAACATCACTAAAGTCATAAATCCAATGATCAAGTATGCCACCATGAGAATTGCTTACAAGGTTTACTACACCAACCAGGAGGACTCAACTATCACCATCATAATTCACATAGCCTATCAACTAGTCATGGAAGGAAAGGACATAGACCTATATGAGGTTCTACAACAAGAACTCCTAGACAACATCTAATACATAAAGTACTCCAACATTTACCAAGTTTTGTGGGAAAATTTTCAAATAAGAAAGAAAACAAGGGTCAAATTCCAAACAAAAGAATACTCAACTACAAAGCCCTTGCAATTGGTTCATACTATTTTTTGTGGTCCTACAAGGACAAGAGGACTAAAAGGTGAAAGATACTTCATGTTGTTGATTGATGACTATTCAAGGATGACATGGGTAACCTTTCTAAAGGATAAGTCATGAGTATTTGAAAGATTCAATATTTTTAGAGTCACAGTTGAGAAGGATATTGGTAGAAGGATCAAATTCTTAAGGTCAAATAGAGATGGATAATTAACATCAAGTGAATTCATTGAGTATTGTGAGAAGCATGGGATCAAAAGGTAAATTTATGCATGAAAAAACTCCACAACATAATGGAGTAGTTGAGAGAAAGAACATAACAGTTAAGGAGATAGCCAAAACAATGTTGAATGAGGCCAAGTTACCAGATGTATATTGGAGAGAGGCAGTTTATACTATTGTATATATTTTGAAGAGTTCAATTAAGGGTAAATAGTTAGAAGACCCCCTATGAACTATGGTATGGTAAGCCAACATCTGTCAAATATTTCAAGGTGTTTGGTACCAAATGCTACATCAAAAGAGAAGAAGATTATTTGGGATGATTTGATTCTAGATGTGATGAAGGGATATTTTTGGGATATTCTACCCAAAGAAAAGCTTACAAGTGTTATAACAAAAGGTTGCACAAAATTGTAGAAAGTATCAATGTCAAGATTGATGAAGATATAAAACATGTTAAGTATGACAAAGATAACTTTGAAGATGAATCATAATGTGAAGAAGAGGTTGTTGATGGAGAGCTAGAAGAAGAGAAGGAAAACACACCTGCAAAATATGTTCAAAAGGATCATCCTACAGATCAAATGATTGGAAACAAATATGAAGTGTTTAGACAAGAAGAAGAGTTGCAAAGAACAAGGAATAAGTAAATTTTGCTCTCTTGTCACAAATTGAACCTAAGAGTTATGTGGAGGCCAAAAAGGATGAGAGTTGGATAAAGGCCATGGAAGAAGAGCTGAATCAAATTGAGAAGAACAAAACATGGGAATTAGCTCCTATATCGCCAAACAAAAATGTGATAGGTACTAAATTCGTGTTTAGAAACAAGCTCAATAAAGATGGAGTTGTAATAAGGAACAAAGCAAGGTTGGTGCGCAAAGCAAGGTTGGTGTGCAAGGGATATACACAAGTTGAAGGCATAGACTTTGAAGAAACATTTGCACCTATTGCAAGATTAGAAGCAATAAGAATGTTTCTTGCATTTTTAGTTTATAAAGGATTCAATGTCTATCAAATGAATGCAAAATCTACCTTTCTCAGTGGAAACCTCGAAGAAGAAGTCTACATAAAAAAACGAAAGGTTTTCAACTTTTAGAAGAATAAAATTATGTTTGTAGATTGAGGAAAGCATTGTATTGTCTAAAACAAGCACCTAGAGCATGGTATTCGAGACTAGACTAGTACCTACAACAAAAAGGTTTTAAAAAGGGATGTGCAGATAGAAATCTGTACTTCAAATTAGAAGGTGAGTACATGACAATTTTTGTTGTGTATGTAGATGACATCATATTTGGTGGCAACAATGATAAAAATGCGCAAAGGGTTTGTTGTCCAAATGCAAAATGAATTTGAGATGGCAATGCTAAGAGAAATATGATTTTTCCTTGGTTTACAGATAGCACAAACTGATGATGGGATATTTACATCTCAAACTAAGTATGCTAAGGAAATGCTTAAAATTTTTGGAATGGAAGATAGTAGATTGATTAGTACTCCTATGCTAGTTGGATGAAAATTGAGCAAGTCAAATGAGTCCTTGGATGTAAATCAAACAATGTATAGGTCAATGATTGGAAGCTTGTTGTACCTAACTGCATCAAGGCCATATATTATGTAAGCAGTGTGTGTGGTTGAAAGGTTTCAAGATGCTCCTAAAGTCACATATCAATGCAATAAAAATAATTTTTAGATACGTCAAAAGTCTTTTGACTATGGATTGTGGTATCCCAAGAGTAAAGATTTCATTTTAACTACATATACAAATGTTGATTGGCCTAGAAGTACAAATGATAGAAGAAGCACTAGTGGCGGTGCATTTTTCTTGGAAGGCAAACTTGTTAGATGAGAAAAAATAAAGAATCAGTCACTCTTTCTACAATAGAAGCATAGTATGTAGCAACAATAGCATGTTGTACTCAAGTATTGTGGATGACGCAAACACTTAAAGACATCAAGGTTGAGTACAAATAACCTATCTCTATTCTTTGTGATAATTCAAGTGCAATAAACATATCAAAGAATCTAGTGATGCATTCTAGGACAAAGCACATATCAATCAAGTATCACTTCATAAGAGAGAAGGTTTTAGATCAAGAAGTCACTATGGAATATGTGCCAAGCAAGATCAAGTGGCAGACATATTCACCAAGCTTCTTCCTAAGGAACAATTTGAATATCTTAGGTAGAAGTTGGGAGTGATTGCTCCCACGTAATAACACAAAATTTTAGTGATAGGGAATGAATCCAAGTGAGCTTCATTGAGATTTTATTCTTCCCTAGATATGAAGGAGAGATCAAGTCAGGTAACCCTGGGTTTACAAATTTATAATGACTTGATGGTTGTAGATTTATGAACCTCTTCTTTCTCTTTAAATGGTCTATCAAAGGGAGAGAGTATACCTGGTTTTAGTAGATGCATGAAGAGACCCTTTTCCATTGATGTCAAAGGGGAAGAGAATGCACAAATGCTCATGCAATTGAGCAGGGAGAGAATCTGAGCAAAATGATCTATGTCTGCAAGAAGAGGAGATATGTCTAAGGGGGAGTTGTTTTGTATATGCACTCAATGGTTTTGCTATAATTGGTACAAATCATTTTCGTTGGATGATATAGTGTTGGTTTAGTTGGTACAAGAGCATGAATTGGAATTGTAGATGTCTAAATTTGGACACTTAATTTATCCAAATTCATCCTCTTTTGTCTTATTTTCGTTAATTAAGTAATACTGCTATTATTTAATTAATATCTTTAATTCTACCAAATCCCTAAAGTATTTAATCAATAATACCTTATATCTTTAATCCTCCTTCCATCAATTGAATTAAATAAATATGTTATTTATTTAATCCCCTTTATGTCACATCCTCCATCATTTTTATCTTAACCTAATCCTTCTTCTAATCTCATCATTAGGATGTGCACATGCATAATCCTTGATTAGGAGGTGTCACATCCTCCAACTTTTGCAAGTTGGCCTCTAATCTCTCTTAGCCACCTAGCCCTCCTCTAATCCCTCACTAACTAGCCTAATCAACCTCTCAAGGAATTTTTAATTCCTTTTATCCTTCCAAGGAATATTAAATTCCTTTTCTCTTCCCCATGTCATTTATGACATGTGTCCTTAGTCAACCCTATTAAAGGCTTTCTCCTTTTGGACAAGGCACTCCACTTCCCCATGTGAATTTTTAATTCACATTTAATCCCCCAATGCATTTAAGGAATTTTAAATTCCTTCCCATCTCCCCATGAGAATATTTGGGGAATTTTTAATTCCTCACATGTCCTCTCACCCACATGGGGACAAGGACCTCCTTTATGAGGAGATCTTGTCCAATCCTAAGGTACTTTGTACCCCTCTCCATGTCATGTACCTGTTCTTCCACCTCATGTCCACTTCACCTTTTAGGGCTATCTCACATGCCACATGTCAAGATGTGAGGGCTTGTGAGTTCTCAACTCACCTTATCCCTACATCTTGATATTTGGTGGCTCAATCTTGACCCTCGATTTCCCCTAGGAATTCTCAAAAATCCTATAAATACCCCCTCTTTTCTCTCATTTTGGGAGAGATCATTTATGCTAGCCAAACTCTTGCAAATTTGTTTCTCATCTTATACTTAGCCATTTTCTTGTTTTCATCCACTTACACTCATCCTCACAACACCATTTAGCTTGCATCTACTTGCCATCCAAGGAGCATACACACCAAAGATCGAAGGGCCAACCAAAAGATCGACTCAACGCAAGGTATAGAGTTCCATTTTGTTGCTTTTGTCTTGCATTATTTCTAACTTAGGCTAATCTTGAGGTGTAGGTTGTTTTGGTGTTCATTTGCATTCTTTTACTTGTTGCTTGCTTTCTAACGCTCACATTCGACCTATCACAGGAACATTTAGAATTGGTACAGAGCATTTAGAACATTTGGTTTTCCATCAATGGCAAAGGGGGAGATTGTTGGCATAATGTTGTCATTGATGTCAAAAGGTGTCATTGATGTAAAAGGGGAGTTTAGTGCAAGACTGAGTGTCATTAGTGATAGTGGATCAAGTGTCTAGAAGAATTATAGAGATTGATGGAGAGAAGAGCATGTTTTACAAATATAGTAGATTATCTCTAAAGTTGCAAAGTTGTCATGAAATCTTGACACAATTTTGCATGGGTTTCTTCTAGTGGTTTGCAAAGAAAACTGATAGCATATTTGATGTGGTTTTTCAAGAGGATTCGATTGGTATGGTCCTCATGATTATAGGTTGTGTAATGAGCTTAGAATTGATTCATTTATGATTTATGGTCAGATTAGGGTTTTACATCTAAACCCTAAGGTGTTGCAGTCATGGTAATGAATAGAGTTTATGTTTTTACATTGATTGGATATTGGCAGTTGTAGGTTGCTTAAGTCATAACTTAAGCCATTGAAGTATTTTGGGAGTTGGTCCCTTTTCCTAGCGTTATTGGTTGGAAAGGTTTGTGTGCATCACATCAATCCTTCATATCATGTTTTGTGTATTACCGCGACCTAATTTTTGTGCGATATGTGATGAAGGAGATAAATAGTGAAGGTTGAAGTATGGACGATTGAACGACTATCACACAAGTCCTTCACATCATGTTTTGAAGTTTACCTCATCACGAGCTTTGTGTGATGTGTGATAGGGACAAATCAACAACTAAGAATATGTGAAGAGATCCAATGGTCATCACATCCTTTCTTCACATCATTGTTGTGAAGCAAAAGGAAGGAAAGTAATTTAGATATGCGATGAACACTACTAGTGGAATATGACATCAACAAGGGCACGTGGCGAGTTATCACATTATTGCTTCACATCATAGTTGTGAAGCAAAAGGGAGTCATGCCTTCTATGATGTGTGATAGAAAGGAGCTAGTGGAACATAATGTCAGCTTATCCAGGTGTCAAATTATGGTTGCATTGCATGTGTTGTTCGCATCACAATTTGTATTTGCATCGGCCATGGCTATTAGTGTTATGTGATGGAATGAATTTTAGTGGAGTTTGATGTATGTAGGGACAAGTGGTGAAATATAATTACATCGTGATATTTCTTTGTATCACAATTTGCATCCTTTACGTGCAAATGAAGTTGCATTAGGCAAAGTGAATGCAATGGTAATCCAATAGTATAGACCAAGAGTTAGAGATCGAATAGTGATCACACTTCAGCCTCACATCATAGAAATAAAGTTTGATGCCCTAAGTGAAATTACGATAGACTATATGAGCATGATAGAGATCGATGGTGCCAATTTAAAACAATTTAATCAAACAATTGTGTTTTAAAGATGGAAGGATAAAAGGAGATATTTTAGATCATGGTGCAAAGAAATCATGTCAATGATTAGAGTTTAAAGTTGAAGACCTCCAATGGATATGACAGTGTGAATGATGGTTTCAAGTATAAGATGACACAATGAATGAATTTAATTGGCTCATCTACTCCAGTGACCAATTTGATTAGTGATTTGATATGTAGAGTAGCGACACTAACTGTAAAGGTGATTGAAATCAAAATCAGATCGATCATACAAAGGAGGCATTAAATGCATATCTGGATTAGGGTTTTGTAGGTTTCCAAGTTTAGAAATTTCATCTAATCTATATAGAAATTGATAAAAATGGGGTATGGCTCAATCTACAAGGAGCTTGCTGGAGAAGATAGCGTGTGAGAAAAACCTAGAAATTTTTTCTAGATTGTAAAGAATTTTAATATGTAATTAATTTGGATGGTGGTGCATTGCTCAAGGAAAGAATGCTTATTGATGAAGATATGAGAAAAAAAGACAAGCAAAAAATTGTCTAAGTGTTGATGTATAAATGTAGCAGAGTGTAGAGAGAGGGAAGTGAAGTGGACAAAGAATGCACATGTTGTGATAGAGTGAAACCCAAATAAAAATATAGAACATCATCAAGGATTTGCATTCAAGGTACAAAACAGAGAAAGGTAGAGTAGAGAAAGACAAGAAGTGCAGAGTAGGGATTTAGGTTGTAGAAGATTGCATTGAAGTGTGAGCAGTTGCAAATAGAGTTGCAACATTGAATTGGATTCAATAGAACCAAATGGTAATAGTTTCATCGTAAATTTAATTGGAGGGTGCCATCAAATAATTGGGTAGGTGCTCATTGTAGGGAGTCAGTGCTCCTAAAACCAGGGGATTGGTGTCTCCTCAGGGTTGGTGCCCTTAAACATAATTAGAAGATTTTCATTGTAAGGCTAGATTAGGATAGTAGATCCTAGCAGCTATTCTCACTGTGGTTTTTCCCATCCCGAGTTTTCCACATATATTTTGTGTTTTGTGCAATTATGTATGTTTACTTCTTTGCTTGCTTAGTTTTGATTTACACTAAATAGGGCTAAAAATAATTAATCTACTCAAGGTGTTAAGGGTTAAATTTTAATTAATATATTGATTCACCCCCCCTTAGTATATTGTTGTGTTCCAACAAGAGGTAGTTACTAGGTAGGGAATACAAGGCATTATGTAATGAGCCTGCTCAAATCTGACCTCAAAGTGCTAATTGAAGGCTCAATAACAAATGTCAAACACTTCAAATGAAAACCTTCAACTTGTTGGTTCGTGGTTACAGTCTGATGTTTGCTTGATAAATACTAACTGAAGACTTCCAATGATTACAATTCAACACTATGATGTCAAAACTATCATCTAGATGCAATGCAAATTTCTTTTTGTATTTAGAAATGCAATAGATGTAGTATCATGACCTAAATGTGTAGCTACAGCTTATAGTCATTATATCAAATAGTTGACATACATCCTCATATTAACATTCAATGCTCAAAAACAACAAGTGATAACTTCCAACTATTGATATGGTATTGAGAATGCAATCTACTAACAATGATGTCAATGCCAATGCCAAGACTCTTGGCTTACAACTCATACAATGTTTATAAAAAAATCTGATACAAAATGTTCACCTACAACAGCTACCATGAAATGCATCTAAATTGTCATTAAGCTTGTATAAATCAAAAGGAACCTGGAACGAGAAGTTTCCTTGAAGCATGTGATGGATTAGCAAGCAATATCTTGAATGATAATGACCTCTTGATGTTTTATCAATCTTCAGACCCAGCCACCCCTGTTCTGATATAAATTAATTTCTATAAAATAATTCTCAACTTCTATGCCCTCCAAAATACATCCAACATCATCTTCTAACCCTCTTATGAAGTGCGCCCAGGGTAGAAGAGAGAATCGAGCCAAGTTGAGGGAGTTACAAGCAAATCGTGGCCTCCATTATGACTGTAATTTTTTTTGATGTTTAAATTATTAGACTTTCCCTATGCAATCTGCCCTTTTATGACCAATAAGAGAGATATGCCTCCAATGTTGAAGCACCCAGCTATCATAAACATCAATGATGACCTCAGAATTTATTCATATTTTATTGCAAACTCCTTGAAGAAATCGCCTTCATGAGATAGCCGTCCCTGTTCACAGAAATTAGATCTCATATTTAATTCTTGGATGTCACTAAACCCCTCCAATCTGCACTTGAAAACATCACAAGACCTCCCTTATTGGTGCGCCTCTAATCCTTGTTGAAATCGATGTCAAGCAATGCCTACAATGATGAAGTCGAAGGCTGATATGAAGTCTGAAGACAAAGGTCTGAGAACACAAATACACCAATCTGATTATTCTTTCCAAACAAATATCATCAAAGGCTCCTCCAATCGATATTGACAAAATTGGAATCAACCCAACAATACATCAACTACTGTGAAGACTCCAAATCTACAAGTAAATTTGGCCCTTGGCCACGAAATTTAGCCCAGCTGAGATGACTGACTTATCACCTCCACAACTTGCAATAATTCAGGTGATATTTCACACCCTCAAAATTGCTATCAATGGGAGTTTTCTTTCCCAAAGACAAACTGATTATCTGCAGACCACTTGGCTCCACAAATACTCAAGAAGAAATCATCAATCATCAACATCAATTCTGCCTGCCCAAATGGTGAGACCTCAAGGTCTATTTATGCATTTCCTCTAGAGGTTGGCCTTAATAAAATAATATTATCCTTTGACTTCTAGAAGATTCTAGTATTTTAATTTTTGCACTTTATGAAATATTAAAATATTATATTATTAATAAAGTGCATCTCAACATCAAATTATAAAATAAGGTTTCCATAAATAGAAATAATGATGGAATATAATGGAAAACCTTACTCCAATCAAAAACTGAGCCAAGTAATCACCAAGTGACTGCAAGATGACTCTCTCACCATGCCTCATTAGCCTACAAGAGCCATTAATGGGCTAATCCTGCTGATATGTCGATGTCAACTAGAAGGGGACATTACAGTCCGCCCCTCCTGAAATTGCTTGACCCCAAGCAATTCACCACCTAGATCCCACAAGAAGAACTACATAATGTCCCTGTCATCACTGAACAATTTCTGCAACATTTGCTCAAATTGAAATTGTTGTACCAACTCAATACCATCATCAAGTGCTGCAAAAGTATAAGCCTCAAGTGGAAGTAGGCCAAGAGATTGATCATCCTTGCCTCCAAACTTCGTACAAGCTAAACTCTCATCCCAACTATTCAACACATGTGCTCCTGAATTGTACATCCTGAATAGGTCATGTACATGAGAATAAAAAATGAAGCTGTAAGCATTCCTCACCATGTACACCTCTGAAATCTCCTCTGTGAGCCCCGTTTGCAATCCCGATGCACTAGTAGGATCACAAATACTATCAACAATGCTCATCTCAAGACTGGAATCAAGAGAGCTATCATCATCCAAGCCATAGAGTGGATTATCATATGACCAAGCGGCTTCCACTGCGAACAATGGATTGAGAATCATCTTAGGTTTCTCCTGAATCACCTTCTTCTTTCTCTTACTGTCCAGCCCTCTGATAGAATGCAAGCCTCCATCCGTAATACCCCTCAATACATGCCTCCTACGATCAACCTCAAAAGACATTTCCATCTTAGGTACATCAAGGGTAAATACTCCCAAGTCCTGGAGCCACTTCATTCCCAAAACTATGTCCATCTCTCCCATGTTGACCACATAAAAATCTAAATGTAACTCATAGTTGTTCATTTTCAAGGTGAGATTAGCAACCTTCCTGGTGCATGCGAGAGTATACCCATCCGCTACTCGAACCCTGAATCCATCAAAATCCTCAACCTGAAGTCTGCACTGAGCTACAAAATCTCCATTAATAAAGTTATGTGTCGCACTCGTATCAAGCATAGCGATGCAATGTTGTCCATCAACTGTCCCTCTGAACCTGAATGTGGTCTCATCCTGAACATTAGCAATATATGCTATGGAAGTAGAAGTCTTCTCCTCCTGATCAAGTTCTGAAGCAACGTGCTGACCCACCTCATCAGAGTCGGAGTCCTCAAAGTATGCCCACATGAAACGGTTTGCCTTGCCCTTAGGCCTCAAAGGGCAATCGTGATCCTTGTTGTAAGGCTCCTTGCACCAATAGCATAATTTTCTCTTCCTCAATTCTTCTCGTGTATCCTCATCCATCATAGGTGTTGAATTCTTTTTCTTGTCTGGTTGTTGAGGAGTCTCATTGCTTGTTGAAGGGACATCCTTATGAGAGTTCTTTCCTTTTGGTGCTACGAACTCCATGCTCCTAGCCTTCTTCATTACCTCCTGAAGAGTAGGAGGATCAAAGGCTTTTATCCATCCTCGCATAGGCTCTAATAAGCCCTCCATAAATAACACCACTAGTCGTCTCTTTGAGATGTTGGGAACCATTACTTACAATCTCTGAAAGTCCCCAATGTAATTCTCCAAACTCCCAACTTGCTTGAGTTGAGCCAAATCTCTGAAGTATGATTTTGGGTCTTTCTTATCGAAACGTTCCACCAATCTATTCACAAACTCCTGATAAGATGTGATTTGATTATGCTGCAATGTAACTAACCCATGATACCACCATTCGTGTGTTGCACCCTCCAAATGCAAAGTGGCATACTTGATGGCTTCCTCTTCTGTCATGGGTCGAAGAGCCAAGAAAGTATCCAACTTATGAATCCATGACTGTGCAGTAGTTTTTCCACTTCCATCGAACATAGGTAATGTAAGCTTATTAGTAGCCTGCTTGAGATCCTTATTTTGATTTTGCGGTCTCCTCTCCTGTCGAGACCTTTAGTAGTCCATCCTTGTTTGGACAAAATGATCAAAATGCATAAGCCCTCGTGCTTCTGGTGTCAATAGTTGCCATTCATCATGAGCAGCCATATATGCATCAGCGAAGGTAGGCTCCTCAACATCTTCAACATTCTCTTCTACTGCACATTCTTCCCTCAAGAAGGTGGGTTGTGTAGGTTTATCTGCAGTGCGAGAAGATGCTCTTTGTACTCTCCTTGAACCTGCTATACTCCTATCATCATCTTGATCTTGGGGCTGCCTCCTAGCTAAGTTCAACTGTTGTAGAGTGTTTTCAAGCCACTGAAGTACCCCAGATACCTGCTACTGACCATCCCTTAGACCCCTCAAGGTGTCAAGTACTTCTCTATCATCATCTCTTCTTCCATTTCTAGGAGGACTTCCCTCTCTTCTTTCCTCCATAGGACCACCACTCTCTTTGTGTCTTGCTACAACAGCTGTTGATAAAGTGTCTTGCGTTTGTTTTCTTTCTTCTCTACCTGTATATCTCTTGGTCCTGTCACTTTGTTGCATAAATGAAAACAATTTCTGACCCAAAGGATGGTAGGAAACTGCTCTGATACCACTGTAATGAGCCTGCTTAAATCTGACCTCAAAGTGCTGATTGAAGGCTCAATAAATTTCGTCAAACACTTCAAATGAAAACCTTCAACTTGCTGGTTCGTGGTTACAGTCTGATATTTTCTTGATAAATACTAACTGAATACTTCCAATGATTAGAATTCAACACTATGATGTCAAAACTATCATCTAGATGCAATGCAGATTTCTTTTTGTATTTAGAAATGCAATAGATGTAGTATCATGACCTAAATGTGCAGCTACAACTTATAGTCATTATATCAAATAGTTGACATACATCCTCATATTAACATTCAATGCTCAAAAACAAGTGATAACTTCCAACTATTGATATGGTATTGAGAATGCAATCTACTAACAATGATGTCAATGCCAATGCCAAGACTCTTGGCTTACAACTCATACAATGTTTACAAACAAATCTAATACAAAATGTTCACCTACAACAGCTACCATGAAATGCATCTAAATTGTCATTAAGCTTGTATAAATCAAAAGGAACCTGGAACGAGAAGTTGCCTTGAAGCATGTGATGGATTAGCAAGCAATATCTTGAATGATAATGACCTCTTGATGTTGAAACAATCTTCAGACCCAGTCGCCCCTGTTTTGATATAAATTAATTTCTATAAAATAATTCTCAGCTTCTATGCCCTCCAAAATACATCCAACATCATCTTCTAACCCTCTTATGAAGTGCGCCCAAGGTAGAAGAGAGAATCGAGCCAAGTTGAGGGAGTTACAAGCAAATCGTGGCCTCCATTATGACTGTAATTTTTTTTGATGTTTAAATTATCAGACTTTCCCTATGCAATCTGCCCTTTTATGACCAATAAGAGAGATATGCCTCCAATGTTGAAGTGCCCAACTGTCATAAACATCAATGATGACCTTAGAATTTATTCAGATTTTACTGCAAACTCCTTGAAGAAATCGCCTTCATGAGATAGCCGTCCCTGTTCACAGAAATCAGATCTCATATTTAATTCTTGGATGTCACTAAACCCCTCCAATCTGCACTTGAAAACATCACAAGACCTCCCTGATTGGTGCGCCTCTAATCCTTGTTGAAATCGATGTCAAGCAATGCCTACAATGATGAAGTCGAAGGCTGATGTGAAGTCTGAAGACAAAGGTCTAAGAACACAAATACACCAATCTGATTATTCTTTCCAAACAAATATCATCAAAGGCTCCTCCAATCGATATTGACAAAATTGGAATCAACCCAACAATACATCAACTACTGTGAAGACTCCAAATCTACAAGTAAATTTGGCCCTTGGCCACGAAATTTAGCCCAGCTGAGATGACTGACTTATCACCTCCACAACTTGCAATAATTCAGGTGATATTTCACACCCTCAAAATTGCTATCAATGGGAGTTTTCTTTCCCAAAGACAAACTGATTATCTGCAGACCACTTGGCTCCACAAATACTCAAGAAGAAATCATCAATCATCAACATCAATTCTGCTTGCCCAAATGGTGAGACCTCAAGGTCTATTTATGCATTTCCTCTAGAGGTTGGCCTTAATAAAATAATATTATCCTTTGACTTCTAGAAGATTCTAGTATTTTAATTTTTGCACTTTATGAAATATTAAAATATTATATTATTAATAAATTTCATCTCAACATCAAATTATAAAATAAGGTTTCCATAAATAGAAATAATGATGGAATATAATGGAAAACCTTACTCCAATCAAAAACTGAGCCAAGTAATCACCATGCCTCATTAGCCTACGAGAGCCATTAATAGGCTAATCCTGCTGATATGTCGATGTCAACTAGAAGGGGACATTACACATTGAGCTAGGGTTTTCTCAAGTAAGGAGGAGCTTCCATTCTAAAAAGAAGACCTAGAGTGATGGTAGATGGTTCCTTGCTCCAATCGAAGTTTTAAAGATTAATTTAGATGGCTCTTTTAGGGAAAAGCTTGGGCATGCTGGGATTGGTGGATTTGGAAGAGAGAACTCTGCCAATATCATTTTCTTCTTTTCCATCTATAAGGGGAAACAAATAAACAACCTTATGAAAGTCCAAGTTATTATAACAAATCTTGAAAGTTCTTGCACCCTTGGCTAGCGTAAGATTATTTGTGAGTCAGATTCTCAAATTTTAATTAATATGTTGAATGAGTAGATGTTGGATGGAGTCAATTGGCATCTAGCCTTGGTGGTTCATCAGATTATCTAATTGAATTCCATGCTTAACTTTTCCTCCTTTGCACATATTTCATGGGAGTGGAACATGGTGGTTGATTTCTTGGATAAATGGGCATATGAAAATATAGGGGATAGGTAGTCATAAGATTGGGGGCATTTATCTTGAGATTATTCCCAAAGTCTTGATAGGATGATTATTGAGGATATGACTGGGTAATGGGTTGCAATTGGTTGGTTCTTGGAGATTTGGATCCTCCTATGGATGGGTGGTTATCTTCTAGGCTTTGGTTTTTGTCCTTGGGTGCCTAGAAAAGGCCCTTGTTCAGATTGTTTGACTACTTCTGATTGATTTAATAAATTTATACCCCTTTTATTCAAAAATATATATATCTTATTTCATTTTAAAAAATATATTATATTTTACTTTGGAATTATTTTATTTTTATTTACTTAAGGGTTATTTAATTTTGCTTTACAATCACTTAAAATTATTCTTTATTCATATTTCTTTAAAAGAGTTATTTTATTTATTTAAAATATATTTTTATAAATTTTATTATATTATTATGTTTTAATTTTTAAAATATCTTATTATACCTCTCGAAAAAATTATCACAAAATATAAAATTCTAATATATAGAATATAAAATAATAAAATAATTTTTTTAACATTCAATATACATTCTATTATCTTTATTACTAGTATTATATTTTTTAATATTAGAATTTAAATTCCATTAGTTTGAGATTCCATTTGTGCTCCTCTCTAAGTAATTGATGGAGATTTATTGTGTAGTTATTTTGGATCATGCTTTGTTTTTTAATGAATAAATGCATAAAATATTTGGTTGGAATATTTGTGTCATTTAAGTATATGAATATCTTAATGTATTTAGATTGAAGAGAACATATAAGATGCATTTTCATTAAATATTTTAGTTCAAAGAAGAGCAAGTTTCACTAGAAAGACTTAAATTACAATTGAACACAACTCTAAATTAAAATATAAAACCTTAAATTGACACAATAAAAATTTCAAAAAAATTATCATACATTTATAAAAAAAATAAAGATATAATATGAGAAGACCATATAAATCTAACCTAAAATAAGTTTAAAACATGATAATAATTTTCTTTGACTATATTACATATACATTTTATTACACATTTACTCTAAAATAAGTTAAAAATGCTAATCATTTATCTTGAAATTATGGTCCATAATTCTCTTTCATCTACGTATCTTTATGTTATCAAAATCATTCAATTTGTATCATATATTTGACTTAATGTCTATCCACTCAAATGTTTTGAATTTGAGTGTAAACATTAAATCACATCATAGAATCATTTGAGTCATAAAAATATATAGAGCATGATATAATAATTTTATACATCTATTACAACATTTTTCATCATCAAAATATAACTATGCATCATTTTTAATTTAAATAAATTTTCATGTTTACTTACATTTGTGGAAATGATAATTCCCAAATTCCAATGAATGTAGATTAACTACTTTCTTATTATTAGTACTTATCACAAAGCAATGTATTATGACATCTATTCAACTTATTTTTTTATTAAAATAAATAATAGCAACCAATTAGAATCAAACTTCTATTGTTATCATAATGTTTAAAATTAACTCCTCTAATTTTGAGCAATAAAAAGAATTTACGTTGACAATGTTCCTAAAAATCTTGACACATTTCTAAATATAACAAATATATTTTAAATATTAAATAGTTAAGACCCTTCTAACCACAAACATGAATAATAATCTTACATTTAAAATTAAATAGTTAAACAAGAAGCATCACAAAATAATAAACCTAAACCTACATAATATTTTCTTTTAGATTAATAAGTGAAGATTTGGTGTTAGGGCCCACACCTCATACAGTTATCCACTAAGAACCACATGTCCACTATGAGACTTTACATTTTCAATATAGGCCTAACAAATTATTTGATGCCACTCCAATTGCATGAATACAATTATACAACATTCACTCTAACATTAAGATGTTACTTTGGAGGAATCAAACCTAGATCTTGATTATGAGAATCATATGACCTTATAATTTGAGCACAACCTCTTCCACAACCCTACATGATAAGTATTTTTTTCTTCATCTATTTTTAAATCTATGACCAACATCAAAGCTAAAGATGAACCTAAATTAACAACCCAAATACCAATGTCAACAAATTGGAGTGCTTCAAATTCTCCCTAACACAAGAAAGAGAAGAGAATAAGCATTTATTCCTAAGAACCCATTTTGAATAATTTTGTAGCTCCATTTTTTTTCTTCCTCTTTCTAACATCCATTCACCACTTTTGCAAGATTTTCTCCCTTAACATACACAAAAATAGAGGATGTTATAAGGCCTTGATTACCCATTCATGTTTTAAGAGCAACACTTTTAATAGACTTATCAAAACATAGGATCATAATGATGCTTCCAACTCTAATATTACAATCTCCTTTGTGTCCATAAAATCCCAAATGTCACCTTTAAAATATTAGGCACTCATGCAATGTTTTATGCTTATAATAACACTTAGAAGTATTTCAAATGGTAAAAATGTTTTTAAAATTGTGGGACTTTTTTTTCTTGCATTGAAATCCTCTAACATAATTGGATTCTTAATCATCTTCTTCTTCTTCTTTTTTTTTTTTGTTAGGAACAATGAATAAAATAAACTTATTACATATCAATGCTTCTAAGATCTTATTTTCAATGGATGACATTGCAATTAAATTTAGGAGAAGATTATTGGGAAGAGGACATGCTTTAATATATGCTTCTTGTTGGGCTCTTCAAATTTATAATTTTTTTTTTTTTGACTTGTTCTAATAATTTATATGCTTCACTTCAAGTTTATATGGAGTTTGTTTAATTTTTTTATTGATAAAAATGGTTTGAGGAGTCATAACCTTTGTATTAATATCAAAAAATTAAAATTACTGTAGACTTGTCCATGGGGAACCTACTGCTGGAACATGATGCCATTCGGCCTAAAGAATGCAGGAGCAACCTATCAAAGGGCCATGACACTGATATTTCATGATATGATTCACAAAACAGTTGAAGACTATGTCGGCGACATCCTAGCAAAGTCAAGAAAGACAAGATCATAGCAATCATATAGCA
>VDFB02023978.1:41042-52820 GCA_007258455.2 Sequoia sempervirens
TCATGCATCCATCATGCATCCATCCTGCATCTGCAAACCATCAATATATTGCATACCACATATCACTCATATCATTCATCATAGGAAACATCAATCATTTCACATGCATTGCATAATCATCATCATAATATAGATCTGTTAGTCTAAGCATTTCATAAATCATCCATTGCATAATAATAGCATATCACATCATTCACATCATCCATCTCGTATCATATCATCATTTAAGTTGTTTAGAATAATATAGATTTGTTATTCTAAGCATCTTGAAATCATCTTTGCATCAGCTATCCATAACCACCCATTTTGAACCTCTTTATCAGCGAGATCGACCCCTCAACACCTTTTCGGCCGACCCTCGAGGGGCAATGAACCAGTTGTAACTTTCCGCTAGTATCTGGAAAATCATGAAATTTTAAATTTCGACACGACAGTTTATTCTTTGAACCAACGCAACAAGTACATTGCTTCAAAGAGGGGCAAAATGTAGACATGCAAATTTTACATTATGCATTCGATCGGATTCAGTCAAATTAGGTCTCACATTAGGAAAATTCATCACTTTAAACCATTCATTAAATAATCTCATTTATCAAATAAACATTATCATTCAACCTTCATCTTGCATCATCCATTTAATTAAATAAATCAGGACTTCATTTAAATCAAATCCTAAATCATATTCCATCATTTTCTGATTTAAATAAATCAATTATCAAAATCTTGAAAGTCAAATCACCTAATCAGCATTAAATCAGCATAATCATCATCTAATCCTAATCTAATGTTAATCCCATCCCACTTGCATTATCTAGATCTAGAAGATTCTTGCACAATAAATCAATTTTATTGATTTATTAAACCTCATTTTTTCCCTCAACATGACAAGTCAAACATTGCATTTATTGTTTCTTCTTTGTCCCCTTCTCAAAAATTTATTGCAAATTTGAATTCAAAATTTCCCTCTTGGCACTCTTTCCAAAATCTTGCACATACATCAATCCAATCACATGATGACAAGTGTCCCTAACCATTGGCTTGTTTTAATCCCACATTGGTCCCTCTTCAACACTTGGCATTTTGAAAATCTTTAAATAGGTGCTTCATCCTCAAGCAAATCCTTCACAATTTCATGCAAGGTTACTCTCTTCATTTGAGATTTGATCTTGTTTATCATCACTCCACCATATCCATTTGCATTTTATCATTTAGCTTTGATCAAGGATTGGGAAAGGGTCACTAGCACATGTGACACCAATCCAACTATGGAATAGGTAGCTTGCTTTTGTTTTCATAATGTTTTAGTCTTTTTATCATCATTTGTGGCATTTTGAAAGCATTTGTAATGGATTTCATAGAGGTATTTTGATAGAGTTTGCAAGGCACTAACCCATTGTTTGAAGTTTAGTTTGCAGATTTTAAAAGGATACCTACAATTACATATTGTCATTTCCATTGAAAATCAGTAATAATATTTTTTCTTCTTCTAAATATATAACTTTTAACCATATACTTATTTAATATTGGTACTAATTTGCTAAAATATCTAACCATGTACCATGGTTGAGGCTCCTCCTTCATCTACATCTCCTTTATTTGTGTTTGAATTATTGTATATTAAAACAAAAGACTAGCTCACCTCCTATGAGGTGGAGATGCTTGTAATTTCTTTTAAGAAGTCAATACCTCACTTTTCCTTAAGAAAACGAACATTCTCGTCCTCAGCCACAATCTTGATTGTGAATGAAACCTAAGGGTTAGATAAGTGTGGGTTGATAGGTGACCATTTTCCGCTGTTTGGATGAAATCCTAGACCAATCACCACACCATCCATAACCTTATTAATACCACGACACCACTAGGGTTTGTTGATAATACCTATAATAGCTCGTATATCTTATTTTATCTCTTTTGCTTCTAGAATAACAACAACAAACATAAAATACATGTCCATATTGGCATACGACAAATTCACCGCCATCAATTCACTGACGAAAAATTCATCGCCAACAATTCACTGTGGGAAAATTCACTGCCATGACAATTCATCATGCAAAAAATTAATTGCATGAATTTTTGGCGGTTAATTTTCCATGGTGGTGAATTTTCCCACGGTGAATTGTTGACGGTGAATTTTCCATCGGTGAATTGCTAGTGGTGAATTTTCCTGGAGCCGTCCATATTAACTTCTATGAGAGGATGAGAGAAAGGTGTCTCCTAACACCAACCTTATTATGTGCAACACTAACATAGAGTTCATTTAAAATAAAAATTTCAACCTAAAATCTATCACCTTCTCTTTGAAAGCTATTTGTCACTTCTTGATATGTAGACAAATAGTGGTGTCCATCTTGCATGAGAGGAGATGATAACCTAACTATTGAATTAAGGCTTTATTCATATCACCTAACAACCAAATGTGCATAACCATACTGTTCATCTCTATCTTACATGCTTCAATTGTATGATTTTAACTGTGAACTTGTTGAACCCCACAAAATGTAATGATTTATTCATAGTCATTTAATTTAGATTTATTTAAAAAAGCATGGGAGCTCAAACGTTATATTTTTCTACACGTTCATCAAGCTTGCAAAGTGATGATTTATTGACATCTCTTAAATGCTATGTTTTTTATCCTATCAACTACACCACTCACCTCCTGATACATGTGACCCACCTTGAAATCCTTAAATGTGTCGAGGATTTCACTGCACTGTCTTAATAAGTTGTTGAGTTTCTAGTTGGGGGGTTGTCGAATTTGTAGGGCATTAATAGTGATGAGCGAGCCCCCCTCTATTTTTTTAAAAATATTTTAAGTCTTGCACATGCATAGGCCTAATAAGGTCACATGGACATTAAACTCATCAATTTTTCCTTACCAATAGTTCTTTTGTAGATCCAACTAATTTCCCGTCATTCTTCCTTAAGATGAAACCATCCCCTAATGGGCCTAGGTTTCCTCTTGTTGCTCCATCAAAATTAAGTTTGTGCCACTCCTCATCTAGATGGATCCACCTTGCATTTGCTTTGGCGTTAGAAGGAAGATTAATCTTTGTATCCCCATGAACAAGGGATGGGGTTTGTTTAGTTTTATTCCAACTAAGTTGTAAGAATAATTATTTATATTTTATTATTTTGTTATAATTATAGTTTACTTATTTAACAATCATGTTATTTCAATTTGAAAATAATTATCAAACATGTCTCAATTTCCAACATAAAGCTAACCTTTTTCTAACAAAATTCTACTATTTCCCTTGACAACTTCATTTTATTAAGGTTCATAAGGAATTGTTTGTTGATTTATACTCACAATTGTACAAATTTGACACAAACATCTTAACTTGCATTTAAATTCTTAATTTATTATTAAATATAACCGTTGATTTTTATTTTTATTTTCCAAATGTACAAAATACACACAAATTATCCTAAAAATTACTCTTTTAAACAACAAAATATCTTTATTGAACAATTTAAATCCTACAACATTATTAATTATATTATTTATTAACTATAATAAAAAAATGACAAACATCTACTAGTTACATTTTATTTCTTGCAAATTAAAATTAAATAATAACAAGTTGCTTGTCTTAAAAATATTGTTACAATAAAGTTTGATTTATAAAATATAATATAAATAATATAATCTAAATGATAAATAAATAATGAATGTATTTTGAATTGATGATGTTATGTTACCAAATATACTATCATTTAAAAAAAATCATCTATTGTAACATTACTTTATACAAATTTATTATTTGATTTAATTATTATTTATTAATTAATCTAGACATTCTATTAAAAAAAGTTATTTTGTTTTTAAGCATATAAACCTTCACCTTCATATTTACATAGAAAACATTTATTTAATGCCAAATGTTGACATACATGAACATTTAATTTTTTTAAAGCTTTTCTAGAAATAACTAAAAGTCAATAAACCTTCTTAGAGTGTTAGATTTAACCAAATTGTAGGTAAATGTCCAATCTCATCAACCAATAATGATTTAAGTGATCCTACTTTTATCTTATTTTGTATTATTTTAAAGAATTATTAAATTATATTTTTTAACTATATCATTTTTTAAATTGAAAAAAAACATGTGCAATCAAATAAAATATTTTTATTAAATTAGGATTATATTTTTCTTCTTAATTTGATTATCATCTCTTAACTCTTTAGTTTAATTGACTAAAATTTTAAATTTATTTTTTGAATATTACTTGTTAAAAAATTGTTAAATAATTTTTTTAAAAGAAATGTTTATTTAACATAATATATTGATAAACATCCATTAAACAAATCATTACCTAAAACAAATACTAATAATATTAACATTTTACATTAAAACTTTTATTTAAAAAATAATGAGCAATGCTAACTTAGCCCCTTATCCATTCTAAACAAAAAAAAAAGCAATACTAGCATAACTCCCTATCAAGGTCACATATTTTAAGCAAAAATAAAAAGCAAAACTAGCATAACTCCCTATCAAGTTCACATATTTTATTAAGCTTGCTTTATGAAAGAAAACTTGCATGTGACCACCTCTTACAAAGAATAATAATTTATACATTATGAGAAAACCTAATATTCCGATTAAGATGCTTCTTTTGTTTGGAACAAGTTATCACAAAGTATCTTTAGGAGATGTTATCATAGATAAAGGATGACATTAACTCATGAATTCCATGCTTTATATTTTTTATTAAAATTCATTCATATTATTTTTATGTTTATTTTAAATAATATTATTAAATGATGAATTTTATATAGTCAAACATTAACATTAATTATATCATTTTAAAATTTATATATAATAAAAATACTCTTTTACTTTTATAACATTTTTGTGTAGATTAAACCATTTTATTTTCATCTTGTATGTAAAAACTGGAAAATATAAGAAACACATATTATGTGACATAGTATATATTTGTAAAGTATATATGTATATACTATGTCACATAATATGTGTTTCTTATATTTTCGAGTTTTTACATGCAAGATGAAAATAAAGTGGTTTAATCTACACAAAAATATTTTGTAAAGTATATGTGTATATACTATGTCACATAATATGTGTTTCTTATATTTTCTAGTTTTTATATGCAAGATGAAAATAAAGTGGTTTAATCTACACAAAAATGTTATAACTAAGTAAATGAGTATTTTTTTAATTCTTATGAATGCAACTAGTTAATAAATTGTGAGGTTGTTTAAGATGACTTCTCCGAAGCTACTTGAGAAAACATAAGTTACAAAAAAATATGAGAAATGTAACATTAATAGAAAGCCACAAAAAAAGAAAAGAAAAGCAAAGGCCACAAGAAGCCTTATTTAGTTATAGTTTACTCTATGCTTTTTTTTATAGATCAAAATGGCTCTAAGCCACACAATTAACCCAGAATTGAACATTCCATTACATAGCAAAAAACTTTATCTATCATCCCCTCTTGTTTCACTGCCTCCCCTTCAGTCCTCTGCTACATCTTCGTTCTCCAAGCTCGTCTCCTCCATGTTTGGTACTATCCTGCTTGCAACTGGTAGACTCCAATTAGCTCCTATAGCATCACCACATAACCTAGCACCACCTACATTCTGGCATCCATGTCCTCTCCCACACTCCACACAATGAAGGGAATCCATGGGCCATTGTAGCTCAACATTAGCTCTAGCGACACCCTGGTAGTTGGTCTTAGACCCCATTTTGCTACTGCCCATTCCATGTACTTCTCCATCCCTTCTCTCCATCAGGCCTTCACCGTGCATCTCATTAGCCACCTTACCATCTCCATGTATTCCCTCACCTATAATAGTCATGCCATAAACATAGAGGCAATGCTACTATTGACTCTAGATCAACAGTTGGAGGCAAGAAAGTGTACTCCCAAAATCCCTTTTATCACCTCCATCGACTTTGTATTGCTCACGTTGAAAACTTTATGTAGCCTTTGATCTGAGACCTTCCCTTAGAAAACCATTTGCCTATCCCTCCTGTCTAGGCTAATTGTTGTCTCCATTTTGCATTATGTGGAGTATAATGACTTTGCCTTGTGTGCTCTTAAACCCAATTTGCCATCTTTCATTCCAATCATTACTCCATCATGTCAGTAGATTTATTTCCACTCACCTTCCCATTACTCCTTTCGCTATCCTCCACACATGTGAGAGCTCCACCAAATCTCCTTAGCTTGAGTCTTCATGGTTTGTAATCATATCAATAGCCCACTTGGATAGCTATCAACTTTTGTGTTCCCCTTATGATAAATATGGGTGAGTATGAAATCTTCTAAGTGAGCTATGCCTTCCCAAATCCTCCGAACATAACTTCAAATTTTCTAATTGGGAGTCTCTCTTTTTGAATGGCATTGATTATGATCAATGAGTCTCCCAACAAATGTAGCTTATTGAAACCCATTCTCTAACACAAATCTATCCCAATCCATACCACTTGTATTTTAGCCTTATTGTTTGTCCCTTCTGGTAACTTCTTTGCTTCTTTTGCAAGTGTCCTTGATTGGTTTTGTAGAATGGATCCTACTCCTGATGGTCCTAGGTTGGCCCTGGATGTGCCATTAAAGTTTACTTTCATCCAACCTTCATTCGACGATTGCCACTTCACATATTTCCTTGGATTGATATAAGGATCAACCTGCGACTTCCCATAAATGGGGGATAGTTTACTCTATGTTGCAAAAAGAGAATATATTAGAACTTTAGTGAAAATCTTTATTTGCTCTTTTAAAAAATCCTAGATATTCAAAACTAAACAAAAGAAAGTACTATCAAAGCAAGATGAAGCAAACTGGAAAATCAAAGACATGACTAAATAGGATTAGAACAACTTTTGCAATTACAAATTTTAAACAACAATAAATAGTTTGAATTGTTTATTGTTGTGCAATTTAACAAATAGAGGTTGACACCATGCAAAAATGTTTAATATTATTAAAAATTTTATGATTAAAGTAATATGGTTGAGGGTGTCATAAAAGGCTTAGTTGGATTGGATGATGGTGCACCCATCTTGAGAAGATTATTTCAATATTGTCAATGTCAAAATTTATTATGAATCAAACACTCATTATATTAGTTGTTGTTATGTTGTTTGATGCAATTTATAAGTACAACAATTTAAGTCAATTATTTTTATTATGTTAAAACAAATTAACGAGTTAGTTATATCTAACGTCCCTATAACTTTAAGATCATTGATATTACAAAGACTAACAATCCAAACTTGTATTCTATTGAGTTCATTAAATATAAACCACAAAACAAAGTAATTAAATATGTTGTTCTAAAGTCTTAACGTATATACTTTACCTTAGGAATAAAGGTTTAAGGAAATATTGATTACTCATGATGACAAAACAATACAATTTAACATAATTCACTATTTACTTATGCTAATCACCTTCTTAATGGGGAAAACATTTTGCATCGATAAAAGAGTTAGTTGGATTGGATGATGGTACACCCATCTTTAGAAGATTATATCAATATTATCGATGCCAAACTTTATTATGAATCAAACACTCATTATAGTAGTTGTTATGTTGTTCGATGTAAATTATAAGTAATAATTTAAGTCAATTATTTTTACTATGTTAAAACAAATCAATGAGTTGGTTATATCTAGTGTCCCTGTAACTTTGAGATCACTAACATTACAAAGACTAATGATTCAAACTTGTATTCGAATTGAGTTCATTAAATATAGACCACAAAACAAAACGATTAGATATGTTGTTCTAAAGTCCAATGCATATACTTTACCTTAGGAATAAAGGTTTAATGAAATCATTACTACTCACGATGGTAAAACAATACAATTTAACATAATCCACTATTTACTTATGCTAATCACCCTCTTAACATCGCAGGCCACCTTAATACACTTCAAATGAATTTATTACCTATTCAAAGTAGCTTAGGTCTCTTTATATAAATGCTCAATTAAATAATCTTTATTATATATGCAAAGTAGCTTAGGTATCTTTATATAAATGCTCAATTAAATAATCTTTTGCCTTATCATCGAGAGAAACTCGAGCCCACCACAATACAAACACTTCAACACTTTAAAATAAATCAAAGGTACACATTTCTTATCATTTGAATATATGGCAACGAGGAAGTGAAAACCTAACTAAAAAAATCCCCTTATTCACCTACTCCCCACTATTTAAACGTTCGTCTATGTTTCTAGAATAAAAAAATTATCATATGTAAATAATATGTTTGTAAAATATGGTGAAGATATATTCACTATCTATTCCTATTTTATCACTTTTGTCCAAAAATAACTAGCAATAATTCAAATCGATCAAACTTACACTCATTAAAATAGTACACTACCATCTACTCACGCTTCTTTATATGTTTAAACAATTTGATAGCTACCAACCTTATCTCCCAATACAATTTTTCCAAATATAATTTTAATTATCAAATCACTCACTTGCAATTGTATATTTTATTTTAATTCAACCAAACTGAAAAAATTTACAATTTTACATTTACAAAATACTCTAATGAAAAGCAACCATAAAAGAAAAAGACATGGGTATATAATTTTCGCAATTACACCAAGATAATAATAAAAAAATCTACTATATATTACAAAAATGTGGCATAGATTTGAACCTCGCGCCTCTCCATCTCGCAATGTAGACCCCGCCACGACTTGGAGGGTCCCACCGGATAACCACGGGCTCACCTGTCTTTCAAAGGCTGGTCGGTTGTGTTTAGCTGGACTAGCTCAAAAGCATTCAACTCTAACCCCTAGTCTTCAGTTACGTCAAACCCAGGGTTAAGGTTTAACTCCCCATGTTAGGTTTTATATTCATCGACCTATCCTCCTTTCGTTGCATCTTCTCCTATTCTTGGCCGCAGCAAAGGAAGCACATTCCCAGTTTGCAAGCAAATCGGCGCTCCTATAAATCAAACGCAGAGGGTTCTTTTCACTTCTACCGCCATTTCCGCTTGATTATTTCAGAGTTCTTGGGCAATCGCAGGAAGAGGAATAATTTCAAACCAGGTATGTATTCTCGGTTATCAATTGCATTTGTATGCAGATTTATCTATATTGTTGCCGATTTCGCTCTTGTTTTGCTTTTTAGAGCTTTTGTCATTGAAATCGTTCGATTGAGATCATTTATGCGCTCGTGTTTCCAAGAATTAAGGGATTTTCATCGAGTTCGATAGGAGTAGGACTTAGGGTTTTTGTTATGTTATTGGATTCGTAGGTGAAGATGTAAGTGTAAAAATGGATTCTTTTTGGAAAATGCTAAAAAATAAAGCTCAGAGAACGATATACTTAAAATCTGTTAGTGTAAAATTGATAATATTTTAATTTTGTTTAGCAGAGCAAGTGGCTTGGCTCGTTTAAACCAATATGTTTAAATCTGCTATTGCAAAATTGATAATATTTTAATTTTGTTTAGCAGAGTTAGTGGCTTGGTTCGTTTAAACCAATATGTTTAAATCTGTTATTGCAAAATTGATAATATTTTAATTTTGTTTAGCAGAGTGAGTGGCTTGGTTCGTTTAAACCCGGATCGATCAGGATCTGAGTTAGATTCGTTACGAAAAGGTGAAGGTTGTGATTTTAGGTTATGTTTGTAAATAAGAGGTTGACTCTGTTTATGAAGCGTGAGGTTTTTAAATTAATTCAGATCTGGTAGAATTTGGTAATTGTGATATAATTTTCACGGCTTAGGTTGCTGTTTTAGGTTTCGTCTAGATTATTCAACATGTTTGCATTCGAGACCCAAAATTATTTTGTTAGGCATGGTATTTAGATGTCTCTTATCAGATCTGGCAGGATTTGGCTAGTATATTATAAAGCTGAAGTTGAAGGCTGAGTTTTTTTGTATTTAGCCGTCAAATTTACATGGAAAACTTGTTTTAATTTATAATTACCCTGTGAGGGCGAAGATGAAAGGTTGCGATTTTAGTTTATTGTCCAGGTTGTGATTTGGGCTTATGACAGACAGATATCAGTATTTTGCATATGAGACCCTTAATGTTCTAAATACCTGATACCTTTCCGGACGAACCAAGTGAACTTTCTTGTTTTTTTCTTGGTGGTGGATACAATCTCTGATCAGGGGAGATGACTTAGTTTCAACCATATTTTATTTTTTAAATGATTGCATACTGTTTCTCTATTTTTTTAGTTTTCTTTTAGTATTAAATTATGGAGGCCCTTCCGTTTGACCTTGCAAGGACATTTTTGAATTTTTTATGTCTGGCTTGAAATTCTGTTGCCATCCAGCTAATATGATTTCCCTTTTCTTATTTTAATTTGTAATTTATATATGTATTTAATACTTTATTCTTTCTATTAAGCTTTGCAAAGGGAAAGCCTGTTCATATTTCTAGCTCTAAAAGTGGGTGGGCGGCATTTTTGCTTTGCTCTTGTGCCCCCCTCCATTATGGATATTTTCGGGTAGGGACGCAAGTTTGCTGTTTAATTGTATTCACTTTTCCTTTTTTTGTTTTGCTTTGTGTCATTTTTTTCATTGTTTTGACGTTTATTATTATAAGAGTGTTGTGCACCTCTATATAGATTATTTCTGTGAGAACTTGTATACCTCATTTAAGATATGATATAGATTATTTAAGTGAACATTTGTATATATCATTTAAGATATGGTTTAGATTTGAAATGTTGAAAATTTAATTTAAGAGTCTTTTGGAAAAAACAGTATACTGAATTTTGTAAAAAGGTAGAATGTTGTGAAATGTCCATTAAATTGCATTTGTTTATAGTAAATTATCACAGATTCTATCATTATCACTGTGCTGTCAGTCTGATGATGCATATTAATTTTGATTAGCAAACTAGGTTTTAGACAAACTCTATTAGGCTTTTGGACTTTTTACGCTAGTATTCCAATACCTCTCAGATATGAAATGAATATTTCAATCAGATAATCGAAATTCCCTGCTATGAGTTTCTATTTTACACTCTCATAGCTTGCTTGTTGATGGAACTCAGATTCGTGTTTTCAACTGCCTTTAAAATTCAGCTGCCTGTTGTCCAACTATTCTTGCTGGCATTGGTAGTTGTATTCTTTTGCACCTATTTTTTAAGATTATAAGATGACAGAAATTACTGTGTAGGTTCTTATTGCTATGTTAGACAGTTGATTGCAATGAGCTTACTATAGAAATTTGGTTTTGCTTATGACCTGGAAAGCATCCATTTTGTTAACTGTTATTAAGTATTGTCATTTTTGCTAGTTAGCATACTGTTAGTCTTAATTTGATTTGACATGGCATACTATTTTACATCTAAGGCTCTTGATATCGCTTCTTACCTTCACCTCTTCTTTCCAATTGTTTTGAAGTTATCTTGAGAATGGTAGCCCTGTTAACAGATAAATGATCATATTACTGCAATGGCGCTATTTTTACATGTCCTACGCTTAATGATAATGATGTATGTATGTATCTGTATTTATGTACATGTATATGCATATGTGCCAATTTGTGCTGTTTGAGCCTCTGATACTCAGCAACATCCAGGCCATTGATTTCTTATCATGACTCTGATTGGTTATCGATGTGGTGCTCACATTCCTTAGTGTAGAAGAGAAGATGTATGTGGTTTTGTACAATGCCCATTCTGCAACATGCCAGTTGTTTTGTTGCAATTTCCCTCTCCCGAACCCTAGCCTTTTTCTCAGAGCTGGTGTTTGAAAAAATTATGGGTGCTTGGATTTGTCTTTTCTCTGGTGATCCCCAGCCAA